>SCLH01002332.1:18605-47625 GCA_004367855.1 Oikopleura vanhoeffeni
TAACAAAACCAACCTTCGCGGTAATTTTTAACTTAACAGTAATCTGATACAATTCCACCTACGCCGACACTAACACTTTTAAAGAGCTTCTTAAAAAGACACGCAGTTCGTACCAACTCCTTCAATTTTCATCATTTTTATTATTTTTTTGTGTCAGGCTCCGGAGAAGCCTTAAAAATAATGCATATTGACAATAATTTATTGTCCTTTATTGAATTTTGCTTTTGGCGGCCAAAAAACGAAAACAAAATTATTGATTTATTTATGATTTAAATTGAAAGTGCTCGCTAATTTGTGTTTCTTTTGACGCTACTGAGTTAAAAATTGCACCAAAATTCTTTAAAGGTTTGTATTTACGGAAAAAATTTTTTGAAGCATTTTTCTGGTTTTTATTTTGTCAAAAATTTAGGCTCAAAATGAAAAGTTGACATGGCCCCCAAGAGACGCCGAATCAAATTTCAAAAAAAACTCTTAATGGATTGTCAAACAAGGCTTGTGCTTTCAGATGCAGTATCGAGCCGAAACTGTAGCTTCTAAACTGGTGTAGGAGATACCTTTTGCCCTGAGCTTCCCAAACTGACCATTTCAAACAATTTTGGCTAAAAAATGATACAAGCTTTACTGGCCCCAAGAGTGTCAAGCAAAATTTCAAAAACAAAAACTCTCTAATGCACTGTAAAACAAGTCCGTGTCTTTCAACGCAGTATGAGTCGAACTACTATCTCTCAACTGGATGGATGAGATTACCTTTTGCCTGAGCCTCCCAAACTGATCATTTCAAAATTTTAATAGGGAATCGTTTATTTTTTATTGCATTCCGGTTATGGTCACCAAAAAACGATACAGAGGTCAAAAAAGTTGGCCTTATGTTGGCGCGAAAGGTTTCGCGTCATAATCAACATATTCTAGTCAGTTATATCATATAACTTATATGAGCAGTTGCGATAGTGGTTACGTGACTCGATCTAGATCCCGTTACCTGGGTTCGACTCCCGGACTTTTCAAACTTTTTTCTATGGTATCCCCCAACACCTACAGTGGTTAGAAAATGAGCTTGCAGTTTCATTTTCAGCATATACAGGGTGTAAGGTTTTTCCCTTCTTTTTTCCAAACTGGTTACACTTGATTTCCGCCGTTTTGATTGGTTGAATCTGAGAAAAATCTTCTGACAACCAATCAAAACGGCGGAAATCAAGTGTAACCAGTTTGGAAAAAGAAGGTAAAAACCTTACACCCTGTACAATTTTATTTTATTGGTTTTTCATAACAACGGCCGTACTAACTACAAAATAATTTTTCTTGTTAAAATCGCTAGTTTCAACTTTCAAAATAAATTATGACTATTTTTAAACTACAAGTATTTTCATTTTACAACTCTCTTTCGTTCCATTATGGACAAAAAATCAATTTATAACTATGGATCTAAAAAAAAATTCTGTTTATTGCTGAAATGTTTTAGCGAAAATATTTTTTTTTACCTTTTTAGTTCTGTGTTATTTATCGCAACTACGAGACAGGTCCTTTCATATGCACACATTGACTCGCAAGTCCACTTTTGGTCAAAGTTATTCTTCGTTTTATTTGTTCGTCTATTAGACTTTCGTCCCATTTCGACGATTTCAATATCCTTGAAGTCTTTGTCCATTGTGATTGAATTTAATGAGAGTTCTAGTCGCTTTGAGTCTATCTCAGAAAATAGGTCAAATAAAATATTTTGGATTGAAATCTTAGTTTTTGGAAACAGCTTGAAGTTCACCAGTTTTTTAGCTAAAATAAAATCGTATTTTTTTGTGATTAGAATAAGGTATTAGGAAAAATCTACGGTACCAATTAGGCAAATAAGTACAGTAGGCTAAGAAGACAAAACTATTCTTCTGACACCAACCATTTTTTTGCCCGATAAGAACTTTTGCCATGCAAAAAGTGTACACTATAATTTTCGACAATAAATCTTTGTTTTATGGGATTAAAAGTTATTAAAGCTATTAAAATTACACTTACAATACAGCAGGAAATCAGCAGTACAAGTAAAATAAAAATATACGAAATGTTTCATTGTACAATTAAATTTTTGATTCGTGCATTAGAACCGGTTGGTTTCTGTGATTAAAATTAGTCCAGAGTTTATATTTTGGCAAAATAAGATTTTTTATTGCAAACGTTTTTTCTTCAAATTAGTAAAATTTCGCGCCTACGCATTTTTATAGCAAAAGATAGGAGAAAAAAAGTCGACAAAAAATGTATACTTCTTACAATACGCCTGAGGGGCATTAGATTGTGCGCGGGTTACCCCACGCGTCAATCATTGGCTTCACGTTTCACACGCGCTAATGCGATGGCTTTTTAACCCGCACAAGAGCTGATCAAAAAAACTGACCCCCCCCATGTACACTGTACAAAACATTTTTTAATAAGGTAGCTTTTTTAAAGGACACAAGAAAATATTTTAAATAACTCGAAGCTCAGACATGGTATCATCAAACGGTTGTTTTGCATCGTGTACCTGACCGACATTCAATTGACAGAATTTTTTGCGTTTTTTCCAGTCAACCGGTTTACCGGTAATTGTTGTTCTAAACCGATTGAGGGGGGTTTCAACGTTATTTTTAGAGCACTTTCTATGCGAATTTTCATTTATATTGATATTTATTCTGACTAAAGTAAACCCAAGAAATTTTATGGTCACATTTGTCTTTTTCAGAGCAATCTAGAAAAAAAAATCTAGAATTTTTAAAATTCTCTGAAAACCTTTTTAACCGGTTGATAACGACAATTACAGGTAAACCGGCTGACTGGGAAAAACACAAAAAAATTATGTCGTTTGAATTTTGGTCAGGTACACGATGCAAAAAACTTTGATGATACCATGTCTGGGCTTCGAGTTCTTCAAAATATTTTCTTTTGTCCTTTAAAAAAAGCTACCTAACCAATTAAATTTGTTTCATTCAACTGGCAGCTGAAATAACTAAATGCGTATTTTTTGTAAATAAATTTCCATCCTTTTTCAATTTGAACTCATAGGTTTAAAAAATGTTAGTAAATACCATATGTTGCTAATTTGAGATGATTCTTAAAAAATTGAATCTATGTTTCAAGACACAGAACCGCAAGTGAGTAATATACCATGTGGGGATTAATAATTACCTAAAATGTTGGAATAAATAAGTTTTGCTTTTGAAGAGTATGACGATTCGTTTTTATTAATAAATTCCTTGTCTTTTTGAAGAATTTTAGCAAAAACTCCCGCTACTTTCACCTCCATTTCTACCAGCAGCTTTGGGATATTTACTTCTAGGGCTTGGTTTGGGTCAAACGGTAATTTGAGGGCTGATTGCGAGTAATTGTAGCTAACGGACAGTGGAAAATCTAGCTTCAATAGTTGAGTTTTTGGCAGTGAAATTGAAGGTTTTATATTATCTACATTGAAATTAACGCGGTTTAGCTTGCCCATGGGTTCATTATTAGCGGTTTCGTCGAGGTTTAATCGCAAGTTTTCAGTTAAAAGTTCCCAAACAGTTTCAGACTGGTCAAATTCGGAATTGAACAGGTGAATTTGAACCTTGACATTATTAATAATCAGTTGAGATAATAAGCCTTGAAGAAAGATAAATGTATTCGTTTTTGTATTTGTTGCCAAAATTTAAGAGCAGACTGAATCCGTAATATAGATACCGCCGCGAAAACTTTATTATTGGACCAATGACCATTGATTAATATATAATGAATTATAATTTATAATCTGGTCGTTTTTTAAGAGTGTCCCACTTAAACCCATGTACTCAGATCTCCAAAAAAGTGAAAAAATTTCAAAAAATTATATGTTCATCTCACGACACGTTAACGCAAATATAATAAAGTAATAAATTTATTTTGAAGCTCTAACAATTGTGTGTCAGACCAAATATGAAAAATATAATGTTTTGGCGTAAAACCATAATTTGAAGAAAAACTGGGATGATTTTAGTTTCACATATCAATATTAAAAATACCGTATTATAATTTGCTACCAAAGGAGTCCTACCGCAACAATCTGCGGCGACTATGAAACCGACGGGAGCTGATTGACCAGCGCCAAGTGAGATAAATATCTTTTAATTTCTTTACACATAGAATTATTGAAAATTTCATACTGACTTTAAAGCTTTTAAAATTCAATTTTGAACAATTTTTCAAGTCAAAAACTTCATGTCAATTTTTGAGATTAAAAAGGGTGCCTTGACAAAGTTGTCATATTTCAAAAAGTAAGACAGGCAAAGAGAAAATTTTAGCACCAAAAGATAGTACTAGTATAGAGCATAGTGAAAACCCAAGTAATGCAAATTACACGTTAATTGGATAATACAGCTATAAAATACGATTTTTCTGGAGTCGAAGTGGTAATATATTACCAAAATGAGTATGTGGGTTAAGGGGTATCTGTTCTNACAAACGGTTTTTTGCATCTGAATCTTAACCGAATTTGTAATGGTGAAAATTTTTATTTTTTTCCGGTGATTAAGCGGCAAAAAATCGTTTTCTTCGGTAATCTTGAGCAATTTCGATGACTGATTTCCGGTCACGTGATCAAAAAATCAAAACCAAAAAAATTTTCTACTGTATATTTTTTCCAAGGTTTCACATGCAAAAAACCATTTGTCACTATCTTGTCTAGTTCTCCCAGTCGAAATTACAGTGAGACAGTCTTCAAAAAAACGACCTCTATAAATTTGAAAAAAAAAACACAAATTTAAATATTTAGTATATAATATATCCAATAAATTTATTCTATTTCCTTGAAGATTTGCAAGTGTTTCTCTAAAGTTTTTCGTAACATTATTATCAACATTTTTACTTTTTGCACCTTTCGAATCAGGATAAGCACGAACTGTAACTTCAATATTTGAGATCGAAAGTTTCAGGCTTTTTCTGTAGGCAAAATAACCAATTATATCATTCCAGGAAACGGAGATTGATGAAATTTTCAGTCTTGGGTCATGTATGATAAAATCGTCCAATTTTTTAGCATTTTTCAATCGAATTTGAAAATGACCTAGTGAGAGGTTTGGTGAAATAAAACCAATGGAAGAGTACGAAATTGAATAATCAGCTTTATATTGGATTTATTTAAAGATACAAAAAATTTAAAAAAAAACACGAAAGGAAAAATAATCTTGAATTTTTGAGACAAATATCGAAACTGATATAAAAAGTGTTTTATCTTATCTTTTAGTGGCCTGAATTCCAAATAAGACTACTTTTAGTTTTTGATAGAACACTGTTGAAAGACATGTATGTTTTCAAAAATTGATCGTCTATTTTGGAACCTTTTCACAAGGATTTTTTCCGATAATTGGTTAAAAATTATCTAAATGAGATCCGATCCTTTAGAACAATATCGCACAACAAACTTAAAGAAGAGAAAGATAGAAAATCGAAGGAAAACATATCCTCCGATAAATAGTGATGCAATCCATATAATAAGGTCCATAACATTTGGCCCTGACCGATTCGAAGCTAGACATTTGTCATCTTAAAATTTTAAAGTGTAAAATTTTGAATGTTTGCTTACAACGTCTTAAAATTAGAAAAAATGTCATATCGAAGATAATACCTGCCCGAACAAAGTAACTTGCTATATGAACTTTTTTGCTTTGAAGAAATCATCCAGTAACAGATATTATCTTCGATATCAATTAAGGGGCCTCCTGGCACATATTAGCTAGTTTTTTAGCAAATTTTTTTATATAATTCGGCTTTTGAAAAAGACTCATCCGATTGAGTTCTTAAATAGCTCAAACTGAGCAAAATTATTTAGAAAAAAATAAATTAAAAAAAAATGATCCGAATCAGACTATTGTTTCCATTTTTTTTTAACAAAAAATGATAATTAAAGAATTTCAGAAATCTCAGAAAAAAACATTTGTCTAAAAAACTAGCTAATATCTGCCAGGAGGCCCCGTAATCGATATATCAGTCATTTTTTTTTAATTGGAATCAATTTAGTTGGCGTAAATTTTATCAGAATTCTAGTACAGTAGATCCCTTTTAGTAGGACGCAGAATATAAATGTAAAAAGTGCTGTCCGTCGAATATGTTACATACGTATCTTACCAATCATAATTTTATGATACAGTAAATTACTTTTCATTGTACAGTACTTCCTTCATCGTACTAAATAAGCTCTACTGTAATTGTCAAATTGAAATTTGACTCCAATTTTAGGGGTCGAATAAGTATTTTAAAAAATTTAAGAATAATCAAAATAAGTCATTTATGATTTTTTAGAAAATTTTGGCAGATTTTAACTTTATTGATTGGCCTGGATTATGGTGCAAATATATGCAGACTGATTATTTAATAAAATGTGGAAATATCAGATACAAAAATTATTTCTAATATAAAACCTGAGGCGAACCACCGGTTAGCAAAGTATTACCACTGGTTACAATTTGGTGAAGCATATATATCTTGATTAAAAAGTTTCTCAGTAATAAATTATATTTTCAGAAATTTTATCATATGAACGAATATTTTTTGAAATTTTAAAAATTCTATAATATCGTCGAATTAACATATTATTTCTATTGATCTTTTGAAGGAGATTTTTAAAGCGTAACCTTTTAAAGGGCCAACAACTTCACCAGCAGTTAAGATGTCCGAACTACGATTGTTTCATTATATTGTTAAAAATTAAATATATATAAATTGTGCTAATTAATGTTAGTTGTAAAATAAATGGCAGCGACATCTTTAACACGGATTGTATTTTATCAAATTGCATAAAAAATACAGAAAATTTTTCGTAGTAAAAACAATTTGAAATGATATTTTTTATATTTCTAACATCACAAAAAACTTCCATGCTAAAGATACCTTCACCGAATAAAATAGGTCTAAAACTGCGCCATAAATTTAAACGCTAAAAAATTAAGGAATAGATAAAAATCTTATCAGGGCGATTTTTGCTGTCTTATTTTGGTTCTAAGACGTCCGGGAATCAGGTCCTATCCAACTATTTACAATTGAAATCGCGCATGGATAACGCAAATGATTTTTTAGATTTGAAATATTATCCTTAAATATAAATCTGAACGGTTTAACGACGAAGTAAAGCGGTTCATTTTAGACGAATAAATATTATAGATTCATGATCATTTCTCATTACAGTGCGGTAGTATAGAAACACTCCGATTAGTAGGGTAGATTTGAAAAACGCAACATTGGCGACCTAATCTGAAAAACTTCGTTTTGACAGGAAATAACACATTTCTTCTGAAATTAATAACGCCGATTCTTCAATTTAAATCTACAAGTCCAATATCGATACACTTGATCTCAGTGCACGAGATTCGGTGTGCTCAAAACTGATGAAAACACGTTAAGTGATTCTGATAGTATTGATTAAATAACTTTTTCAAGGCATTTACTTTGATCAGAAAATTCGCGCAAAAAACTACCGTAGTACTAATGTTAAATTCTAAGTACTTTAATTTTATTACTTTAGTGAATTTATCAATATAAGCTACATACCTTATGTATTTATTATTAACATACGTGTATGTGTTAACCCAGTTTTGAATCTCAGGTCTATTCAAACCGAATCTACTCGATAATATGAACGAGTAAATTGAATGATGAACCTGCCATATTTTAAATAGAAGTGAATATGATTTTTTAGGTACGATAAAAGTTTAGGTAAGCTCAAAACGAGGTAGCAGTTCCTACACATTTTTTCCAAAACGGTTAATACGATTCAAGAAGTTTAAAATGTATTCTAAGGACAATGAGTTGAAACCTGTCAGTTATTTTATTACGCCGATGAAACATCTGGTTTACCGATATTTATCTTTTTGACTAACCAAAACTTTTATCTCGCATTAATTTTTCTGCAATATTCACTATAAATCGGTTCTATTATTTATGGAAGTGAAGTGCAGTAGAGAAGTGATAAGTTGAGAAATGGAGTTACTCAAAGAAAACAAAATAAGGGGTTCAGTGTGATAGTTTTATTAAAAGAAAGTTAGGCACTTTTTTGACACACAGTTTACTGAATATTCCACGATTGAATTTTTTCACTTGATTGAATAGATTATGTTTTGGAAATTAATTGCATTTAGAAATTTGCACTAAAATATTTGGTTTTCTTAATTATTTTAAGTCTCCTGCTATTTGCACTTATAATATTTCAGCTCAAATTTATACCAAAAATTGTGATAAGATGGCATTAATATAAAATAGTCATTTCAGAACTTAATTTTTCTTGTTTCTGCAGATGAAGCAAGTTTGGTGTATTATTATGGTCATTTTGACTATCGGTTAGTTACTTTGATTCGAGGATTAACAATTTTAATTCTTATTGCTAGGGTTATTCTGCCACCTATCGTATATTTTGATAATCTGACATTTTAAATCTTAAAATTGAGGTATTTTTTGATTTGACGTTTTACTCCAAACCCGGTATAGATACTCAGCATGTTTTAGCTTCCTGACAAACTTTTGAAATAGACATAGCTTTCGAACGTTCCCCATGAAGATAAAACTTCTCTCTGTAGAACCTCATATTTGATTACATTTGTTACAACTTTAACTTAAGAGGGTTGTGAGTGTAAAATTCCAAGCAATTTCGAAGTGCTATTCGTTTTGGTCTTGTGAGTTTCGCAACCAAACTAAGATTATATTCTACTTCAGTTAATAAGCTAGAACGTTTTCAGAGAATATTTTGCATTTTGCTGGAAGTCTAGATGAAAATGATAGGCACAAATTTGTTATAACTTAGGTAGCTTTTATTTTAGGTGCGCCACCCCCTTTTAGTAACAATCGTAATATGTACCAGTGGAGAACTTTTGCATAGCAAATTTTTACCTTTAAAATAGGCAAATTACCGGGTTTTCGCTGATTACCGGTAAACCTTGAAAACCGAAAACTGTTTTCAGCGGTTAATATTTTGTCACCTATCCAGTGCAAAAAAACATTTCTCCGTACCTACTACGGTTTTTGCTGGACAGGGGTGGCGCGCCTAAAAAAAAGCTACTTTATTGAATTATTGTCAAAAACAAGTTGAAATTAGAGATATTTTGAAAATGGTGCGAGTTGTTCAAATATTTAAAAATTAATGGTTTAATTTTGCGTCTTTCTAAATCTTTCCCCGGACACTATAAATATACTTCGTAGCTTCCTGATGGCCAGATTAATAACTAATAAAAGTGCTTGCAATTTACACCTACAACCCCATTATGCTATAATTTCCGGTATATCCGTGTATTTTGGGTGCTTGCTTTTCGTACCTAAATGAAGTCACATTTTCATCAGTGTTCGTAATACGAACTTCATATATGAGGATCCAACATAAGGGATGTTGGGAAAAGAGTCAAGTTGAAGCTTTTTGAAATATAACGTCATTTGGGTACGAAAATCAAAAAACCAGTACAAGGTACACTCATTTGAAGTAACGACGAACATTTGAGAAAATCATAACTGCAAATGACAAAGCGGTACTTCAAAGGGGTACTTGGTATATTTTTTATTCATTTCCGTCGTTTTAATGTGACTTCATTATATGACCCGTCATCATTCGGGTTTTCTAAGAGAATTTCTACAGAATTTTGAGAAATGTGAGATAAACGCTGAAAATTTATTGCATCCTGTTCCTGAATCTCACTTGCATCGACTATCCTAACATGAGTAAATGGGAAATAGCCGTGACGATCATTTATACTACCCTCCCATTGACCAGAAACATTCCGTCTAGTAACAGTAACAATATCTCCGATCTAAATTAAATTGTTAGAAAATAAAAAAAAAATTGTGAAAATTTTCATTAGGGTTAAGGGGGTGGTCGTCAATAATTTGAGGTTAAGGTCGAATTTTTTCAGATTATTTATTGGAAATATCAAATCATACAAGCATATTGCTGGTCTTGTTTCTGCCCACACATGGCCAGTAAAGCAGCCATTCATTGTTTAGAAAAACAAATCACATATTTTTCGAAATTTCTCATTTTCGGAATATTCAAGTTCAATTCCTGGATGAACTTGACAAAAACTGAGAAAAGCGTTGGGCTCTCGACAGGGTCTTTGGCTGCATATTCATATTATATTTGAAGTCCTAATTGAAAAATCCTAGGAGCAGTAGGTTTTTCCATGGGGCCCTCAAAATATGCTCGTTTATTCTAGAGTCAAATCTTCGAGAAGCCCTTTTGCTTAAAAATATCACTTTGGTTCGGAGCTCGTTTTTTATTGAACGAGCTTTTGGTGACTTGTGATTTATTTCCAGTGCATGATTTTTGTTCAAATATATAGTACGAAAATACATTTTTGACCACCACCCCCTTAAACCGGCTATATAAATTTAAAATCGGTATTTCACCAGATAAAATCGTTGAGGGTAATAAAAGTTGGTGAAATTGTGACCCCATATTTTTTATTTTTTTATCGTACCTCTAACGGAAGTGCTTCAGGATCGTAGGCGTTTGGCACCCTTCTCATTATAACTCTTGCATAGACCCTTCTATTAGGATCGGTTGATGGAAGGGATGGAGGCCGAGTATTAGGAGGCGAAACCCCGAAGGGATGGGAATGACGATTTGTGAATGCTAAAAAAAATAAAATAGATTGGCTGATGATGATTTTGGGGGTAGTTGATGTAATTTTGAACTGATCTTCGATCGAAGAAAATAAACGAAAGACAAATTTAATTTTTACTGAGACCGTAAATGGTGATTTCGATTAACAGTAAGGATTGATTTTTGGAAATTTTCCCTCCTTATCGCCCAATGTTTCCTATTTTTTGCTATAAAAGAGGATAAAAGCCATCATTTTCTCAGAACAAATATTAAAAAAATTTCGAACCAAAAAGTTTTTCATGAGAAGTTATCCTTTGACTGTTGGATGTAAAAATTCGTTTGCAATTAAATTGTTCCGTCAAAAATGCGGGGCTATGGGTGGGGATAAAAAGCCTAATTAGGCCGTTGCGGAATGAGTCGAAATAATCACTACGACAAGACTTTTTAGATGGCCTTTAGCGGACGAACGTGACGCCCTGAAAATGTTTGACCAAGCTCATTATCATTTTTTTGATAGCTTTAGTCTAGTCTAGTCGAATTTTAAACGAGATGGATTTTGCACTTGGTACTGTTTTGAGCGAATTTAAACTTTTATCGACTTCATTTTTGAAATCCTAATGAAATTCTGAATCAGATCCCTAATTTATGGTCACAACAGATGTTTTATTTGAATTTATTCTTCAATCTTGTTAATTTGAGCTCTTATTACAGAAAACATAAAGGTGATAAAAACTTACGAGTAACATATGGAACAGGGATTGATCCTTTGCGGCCTTGATCATTTTTCGCTGTCCACCACTATTTCCGAGATATATTTTTAACTCAGGCGGGAATTTTTTCTAGCGCAATAGTTGCTACTGTACCTTTTTCTCGGAGAAGGCTTGAGGGAGTCTTAAAATTTTTTAGTTTGCCGATCCCTGAGTCAAAGGAAAGGTTTCGGGATTCACCCGAAAAATATTTTTGTGGCCCGCCGGATATCCGGTATACTGTAAAAAACGGTCAAATCTTAAATTGTCGGTTTCTCGGTCCCTGGTTATGATAAGAGTATGTTTTTTTTACCATTCGGCTTAATATTTTCTGATAATTTTTTTTGAGGTCAAATTTGAAAAATGACCCGCATGAGGTCGGGTCATATTTTTTTCTGATGTAATATGACTCCGGAATGTCCATATTGAGTATTGCAAAATTTCGAGATCCGTAGGCCCCAAAGAGTTCATTCCAGCACCAAAGACGCTTCAATTTTTGGCTAATATTTTTAGGGTCAAATTTTGTAATATGACTCCAAAAGGTCAAACTATATACCGCGTGAGTTTCAAGTGGCGTCGGAACAAATAGGAAGATCTCGAACGCTTTTCCGATTTAATAGGTCGAAATTTGACCTACGTGGTCGATTCTCGGAATTTATTGCACAAATAGAAGAATATTATTCTGATAAAAAAGAAGTCTTTGTGCCCCGGGGATCGTATATAAAAGGCAGCATTTAAGGCTATCACATGTCGATAAGAAGACCGAAAGCATATAACGAAAAAACACGACTGGAGAGAATCGTTTGAGGGCCGATTATTTCATATTTTGAGGCCTACGGATCAGAAATATTGAGGTTTTGCAACGTGAGGCCGAATTCGGGGGCATATTACTTGTATAATATAAAAATAATTTTTATATTTTCGAATCGTCATCAAATATTCCTTCCATATGAATATGTAATTAGACCCCATGAGAGGAGTCATATTTCAAAAATCGCCTAAAAATTATCAGCCAAAAAAATTTAAGCGTATTTGGGCTTGGAATGAACTCCTGTGGAGTCCTATGGATCTCGAAATATCGAGATTTGAAATTTAAGAGCTCCCGAAATACTCTATATGACTTTCCCGGAGTCCAAATTAACCATCAGAAAAAATAATTTTTATAATTTGTTGGAATTGTCATGAATTTCCCTACCATATTGACATTAATATGACCACAGGGCAATTTATTTTTTATGTCATATTTTCAAAATTGACCCTGAAAATATTTATCAGAAAAGAGTTGAAGCCGAATGGCAAAAAAAATTATACTTTCATCACTAACCAGGGACGAGAATCCGACATTAAAGATTTGACCAGTTTTTTTTTCCGGTATACCGGAAATATCTGGCGGGCCACAAATAAATTATTTTTTACGGTAATCCGGAAAACCTTTCTCTGACTAGTTGACCTTTGAGATTTTGAGAAATCCTCGAGCACTCCGAGAAAAATACAGCAGCAACCAATCTGCGCTAAAAACCATTGCCGCCTAATGCAAATTTTTAAGGCTGGAAAATGTTTGTAAGAAATACGTTATCTTAATAATGCTTTAGCGTAGCTTCTTTTAAGGGAACGCATTCCTTGTAGCAATAGCAGAATTACTCACAATTTTTTCTGGAACCTCAGTAAAATGTAACACGGTACAGTATGTACTTTTTTTACTCTGCGAAGTGAAAATTGTCCTTTAGGTAATTACGCGGCCAATAAAAAATAGTAACAGGTGGATTTTTATATTTCAAACCCTTCAATCGGCTATAGCTTGGCGTTCAAAAAATAAAATCCACGAGTTACGATTTTAAGTGCGTAATTGCTAAANCATGAATTTTGAAATTTTATTTTGACGCGATTTTTTTGCATTTTAGGGGGTCTTAATCAAATCGCGCTCTATTGGCTTATTTTAGAGTTTTAAAACTTGTGCACGAAAATTTTATAGCTCATTTTTCATAAAATTTAATTTTAAACATTAAACATTAAAAATTTTAGAGTTTTGAAATTTGTGCATGAAAATTTAATAGCTTATTTTTCATGAAATTTAATTTTAAACAGCATGAATTTTGAAATTTTATTTTGACGCGATTTTTTTGCATTTTAATGTGTAATAATAATTACATTTGACAATTCTCGAGCTCGCCATTGGCTCTTTCATTTATTTATGAGTCATCAGTTCACGCCCGATTAGGTTTGTTTGATAACAGCGCGAGTATGGTCTTCTATCTGGCTCGAATCTCGACGCCACTTGAAACTCACGCGGTAGATCCTCGAACCTTTTGCTCGATTTTAATAGTCGAAAATTTGACCACGTGGTCGATTTCTCGGAATTATTGCCCGAAAATAGAAGAATATTATCTGATAAAAAAGAGTCGTTTTGTGCGCCCGGGGATCGTATATAAAAGGCAGCCTTTTAAAGGCTATCACATGTCGATAAGAAGACCGAAAGCAGATATTAACGAAAAACACGACTTAGAAAATCGATTTGAGGCCGATTATTTCATTTTTGAGGCCTACGGATCTAGAAATATTGAGGTTTTGAACTGTGAGGCCGAAATTCCGGGGGCATATTACATTTTTAATATAAAAATAATTTTTATATTTTCGGAATCGTCATAAAATTTCCTTCCATATGATATGTAATATGACCCCATAAGGAGTCATATTTCAAAATTCAGCCCTAAAAATATCAGCCAAAAAATTTAAGCGTATTTGGTGCTGGAATGAACTCCTTGGAGCCTATGGTCCATAGGCTATGGTCCATAGCCTATGGATCTCGAAATATCGAGATTTTGAAATTTAGGAGCCGAAATACTCTATATGGACATTCCGGAGTCATATTACATCAGAAAAAAATAATTTTTATATTTTTGGAATTGTCATGAAATTTCCTACCATATGACATATAATATGACCACAGGGCATTTATGTAATTTGATCTTTTGGGGTCATATTTCAAAATTTGACCCTGAAAATATTTATCAGAAAAGTTGAAGCCGAATGGCAAAAAAATTATACTTTCATCATAACCAGGGACCGAGAATCCGACAATTAAAGATTTGACCAGTTTTTTCCGGTATACCGGATATCTGGCGGGCCACATAAATATTTTTCGGGTAAATCCCGGAACCTTTTCTCTGACTCCCTTTGAAATTTTGAGAATCCCTCGAGCCATCTCCGAGAAAAAAGTACAGCAGCAACAATTGCGCTAAAAACAATTCCCGCCTCAATGCAAATTTAAGCTGGAAAATGTTGTAAGAATACGTTATTCTTTATAAATGCTTTAGGTAGCTTTTTTAAGGGAAACGCATCCTTGTTAGCATAGCAGAATTACTCACAATTTTTCTGAACCTCAGTAAAAAATTTGTAATCACGTACAGTATGTACTTTTTTTACTTGCGAAGTGAAAATTGTCTTTTAGGTAATTACGGCCAATAAAAAATAGTAACTAGGTGGATTTTATTTTCAAACCCTTGACATCGGCTATAGCTTGGCGTTCAAAATAAAATCCACCTAGTTACGATTTTTAATTGGCCGTAATTAGCTAAAGGACAATTTTACTTCGCAAGTAAAAAAAGTACATACAGTATGTATGTAACATACTGTAAACTAGTCAACCTTTTCGGAAGTGGATATTTCGATGAAATTAGCCTGGAAAAATGGACACAATTGGGGATAAGTTTGAATGGTTTTTGATATAAAAAAACTTTAATAAAAGATCTCTACACTTTTCTCCAAAATTTTGAAAATATCTCTATTCGTTTTGATATAAAAATGTTTACATTAAGTATGTTACCTTAAAGGCCTCGGTGAATTTTGACAGATTTGCACCTTTTCAATTTGTTTTGTCTTGATGGGAAACTTTTTGCCACTTCAAAATTTTCAAATAAAAACTTTTTTGCCACTGCACAATTTCAAATAAAACTTTTTCGAACACAAGTGCCAACTTTTTCAGTTAACTTTGTATAATCCTGAATTTCTTCTGATGGTTATCTTTTAACTTATAAATCGTCTTTTGAAAAAAGGCAACCCAATAACGCGCGTTTGAAGTTTACGTTGTCTAAATTACAGTAAAATTTATTTTCTATTTTTTATTAATTAGGAGCTCTAAAATACGGTCCTGTCGACCATTGAAAACTTATTAAGTTTAAATTCAAACGATTTTTAAGTCAAAATCGAAAATTTTTAAAAAAAGTCGAAAAAAACCAAAATTTTAGCACATCGAAAGAAATATTTTTGTTCATGAGTTGAATGAAATAAATTTAAAACGGTCGACACCAATTAGGCAAGTCTCGGTGAAATAAATTTTAATAATTCTTGACTTAGAGGGCTTAACTTTATTTCGCGCAAACCGTATTTTCATTCAAAAAAGTATGATTCAGAGTATAAACAAGAGCGAAGAAACAAAACGAAAGCATATTTAAATATAGTGAAAGTAATCATTCCCAATATTTTCAGCTAAGGTAGCTTTTTTTTTAAAGGAACCCCCCTTCTAAAAACCAAGTGGTAATAGATGTAAGGANCGAAATTTCTCTCCGAGAGCGCAATAGTGTTAGTGTTTTGACCACTTTAAAAGCAATATATTGCTATTAAAAAAACAGGTTCAAGATAATTGTTTTGAAACTATGTCCTTCCGCCTTAACTTTCTAATCGGATGAGTGGTACTGCTTTTATGATTTTTTGAAAAGTGCTCGTACAATTTTGTACGAGTGGTGCGTACCTGGGTAAGAATTATTGGTCGGTACAGGTTAAATGATTATACAAAAAAAATCGAAACGTTGATAAATAATGAATAAAATTTAAAATATATTGATGCAGAGACAACAAGAATCAAATTTAATTTTGTTTTAATTGACCCACCCCAAAAACCATTTTATGAATAGCCCTCTCAATTGCCCAGATTTATTTTTTATTTTTGTGTAGGAATCACTTGAGTAAACTGAAGTTTTAATGATCCATTTTCGGAGGTTTCTTATGATTTTAATTAAAAAATGCCAAGAAAACCAACTCCCGGGAGTTCCAAAAAAATCGGACCACTGGTTCAAGAGTTTAATTTTGTAAATTCAGGCAGAAAGCTTACAAATAACAGGTAGCGTGAAACGTTGGCACATCAACACTAATAAATCAAACATTTCAACATAAAATTCACCAAATTTATGTCGGATTAACAAATTTGAAAACCGCTGATTCCGTTCATGCTCAATCACTAATTCGCGATCAATCATTTTCAAAAACTATTTTTATTAGAATTCGACTTCCTTCTTCATTTTACTTTATGCGATGTTTTCATTTTCTTAAAATTCAAAAAAAATTTGCTTAATATTTTATAATGGGAACAATACAAATAAATGCGGGCAATCGCGCTATCGATATTGTGTGAGATAAATAGAGAAATCTGCCTGAAGGCTGTAATACGCTGAATGAGTGTATTAAAACCTTTTTATTGTTAAGGGAGTACCCACGCCATTTAGTGATTTCAAGCGTTTGTTCTGAGCTGAATAAAACTGCTTGAGTTTCATGTTCTGAGACCCAGGAGATATTTGTCTGAATTTTCGAAAAAGTAACAAAAAGTTTTGTATGATCGTACCGGTATTTTTACCGGTCCAAAAAGTCATTTTTCGACTTTTATTGTTCAATTTCATTTAGCGATGTATTAAGGGTATCCCGGTCCCTAAATTGAGATATTCCGATAAAACATTGCCAAACTGAGTGTCTAGGATACTATTCAGATTAGCCCTTTGTAGAACTAGCCTTCAACTTGGCGAAAAAATTTGCCAAAACTTTTTTGCATAAATACACCCCAGACACATAAGCGAAACAAGGACCTAAGCCAAAACCGAAATTCCTACTCTTTGAGGTTATATTTTGAAAATAAACCTAAATTTTAATATCCATTTAATATAATATCCGGGCGGATACCCTTAACATAATTTTCTGATTTTTGTGAGCATACTAAATTTGTGTTAAAAAAAGTTATGCCGCTTCAGATTATATTTTTTTCTTAATTGGGCCTACAATCAGCTGATAAAGTCCTCAAAATGCTGTTTTTGGTACCCTGAGCGATAGTTCAATTTTATTTGGAGCACAGTAAGCTAATTTTTTCGCGGAAAAAAGCACTTTCGTAAAATTGCGAGCTCATGATTTTTATGCTCTCCATATTTCGCTATCTTTCATAGTTATGGTTTTATGCGCAGTCAAAGTTTTGCTTCCTGAAAAATACGTCGATTTATCAATCTAAGAAAATTTCAGAATTTTTTTTCGAAAATTAAAATTTTTTATTTTTTAAGAATTGAATTCAAAGTGACTATCAACAAAAATCAGCGTCAACGGATTTCAACTTTGAAAGTTACAGACAATCGAAGGAAATTTATACTTAGAAAAAAAGGAAATTTGGGAATTTTTTACATCGAAAAAAAAAATTTAATTTTTTTGGATTTGGAACCATAACAAAAATGATGAATGAGATTAAAATTAGCTTCTCTACATGTCTGAGAGCCGAAATATAACTCGCGTCGGGTACTCCCTTAAGGGGGTTCTATAGGCAGCCCAATTCTTTTGTACTGAAAATTATATTTTGACTGGATTTTTATATTTTGATCTCCACGTAGATTGTTTAATTATAAAAGAACAAAAATTTTAAAAAATTCAACAATCTGGAATTTTTGATAAAATTTAAAAAAAGCTTATTTTGAGTAGTAATAACAGTTCTATAGGCAAGTCGTATTATTTGAACTAAAAGAGCTAGAGGTCTGATTTTTATGATTTTGAACTCAACGTGGGCTTTTTTTAGTCCATAAAAACTCAAAAAACGTTAAAAAATTACCAAAAATTTTCTGGAAAAAATATTAAAATTTTTTCTTAGTGTCGAAAATAAAAAATCTTTTCTGCTCAAGCGCTCGAACGGTTGAATATTTGGTCATAGTTTATATACCCGTTTCCGAAACATCAACTGACGAATCGGTTGGTATTGAAAAGACCTGATTGGACGAAATGGATGTCAAAATAAATTTTCAAATCGTACTCCTGGAAGTTAAAAATAAAATCGTTACATCAGGCATAACAGTTTTGTTAACAATTATTACTAAAAACTATAGTGCACGGAAAAATAGTCTTGCCATGTAGCATGAAAAAAATACAACTGTCCGTGGCCAAAATAGCAAAAAACAGTACTTTTCGGCCAGCTTTGATACCCTTTTTAGTGAGAAAATTAAAAAAGAAGGAATAACAGTTTTTTCCGCCTTTGAATTTCGCAGATAATGTCAATTTTGAAAGATTCTAAATAGGACGAAAAAAAAATACAGCTTTTTCAAGAATTTTTTTTGCTCCTGGTTAACTCATTTACGGTTGGTTTCAACTTGCTATCTTAAAAATTATGATTCAAACGGCTCTCCAGAGATTACGAACTAACTTATCAGAATGTTTTATTCATTTCCTATGTCTAGCCGAGAGAAATAGCAATTCAAAAAGTCCATTTTGCCTATAGAACCCCCTTAGGTTTAAAACACAGGAGTGCATATCAGGGAAAACGATATAGGTTTTCAGGGATATTGTATCAGAAAAAGCAAAATGACCTCAATAATTAAAAAAAATAGCACTGGTGCCGCAATATAGGACTGATCATTTAATTCAGGGTAAAAACCATGGTACGTTTCTAGTGCGCAGGTCTCCAAATTCATCCTGACGATTATGTTTTGTCGTTTCAGAAATGAAGAGTTTCACAGTATATAATTTAAAGACAAGGAGATAATACGTATACAATTGGAGAGCAGAATTTCCTGGATATACACAGGTAACCTATGTAGCATTCGGCTATACATTAATAGCAATGAAAAAAACGGATATTTTGGGCGAAATATTTTACCAAAACCAAAAAAACATATAAACACGATTTGTTCAAAAGGTTATTTAAATATTTTATTTTTCTAGCTGTTAGAATTATTATGGTGTTAATTATCTGGACACAACAAATCTTCGAACGCCCGTTGAAGGGTTGGAGGAAGTGCACCGGATATTCTCCCATCAAGGCAAACAATCACTTTAGTAAAAGCACTTATGACTTTCAAGGCAGGATGACGAAGATTTGCCATTCAAAAAGAGAGATATCCTAGAAATGTTAATAAACAAGAAGAGAAGGAAACGGGATTATATTCTTGAATAGATTTTATTTAAAGCCGATGTTTTCATAATGATGTGACTGTTGTTGATAAAGAAAAATATGCGATACTAGAAAATCTAAAAAAATCTATTTATAGTACAGTAAAATTCGTTTAATACGACGGACACTTAGGACGCACTTGTTTTCGGAAGTTTGCCACGGTTTTATTAATAGGACGGACATCATTCCTGGAAGTTTGCCAGGCCCAATATTAGGGCGGATGACTTTTTTATTTCCATCATAATTTTAGACCCTACTAGTTTATGTTGATCGCAAAACCCAGGCAAATTCCGGCCAAAATTTCATTATTAACGTCCGACCACGGCAAATTTGTAGGTCATCTGTAAGAAAAAGAAGAGAAAATTTCATTATTTACGTCATTTCATCGAAAAAATTTTCTTAGGTTTATTCTTTAGAAAAACAAGGGAAAATTTCATTATTAGTCCGATCATGGCAAAACACTCTTTAGGTTTATTTGTAAGTACTGTGATTCTTGTCTAAAGCGACAAAACCGGCAAAAACCTACGCATTTTTTTTTGAAAACACTTGACACCCAACTCTAAGCGGACAAAACCGATTTTTTTGAAACTTTTCAAAAATTTCTGAGTTTTGATTTAAGAAGTTTTAATATTTATTCTTCAACGGCAGTGTGGCCGAGTGGGTAAGAGCTCCTGACGACAGTTAACTCTGCTGCCCTACCCCTGGGTTCGATTCCGAAGGACTCAATATTTTATATTACACTCATACACTTAAAAGTTTAATAATTCGATATTTATTACAGAATTACCGATTTATTACATGTAGGAGAAATTGTCGTAAATAAGAGCGATTGTGATAACACAGAATCTGTACTTTTATCTGTACTTTTTTTTTGATTTAATTCAGAATGAGAACTATTTCAATTGCAATCGCGCTTTTCGATGCTTTTTGATTGGTCGCAAAACTCCACAGCGCCAACGGCGAAATCTCGCGTTTATTGGCTATAGAATCTGAGATAATAATATTTCACAATAAATTTTAAACGTAGGGTAGGCGTATAAATGTGTAAAACGAGTTCGTTATTTTCTCCACTCTAATCATGTTTACAAATTCGACTCAATATGTCGGCTTAAAGAGATTTTTAATTCTAAGTTTTTTTAAAATAATAAAAAATATCATCATGATGCCCGAGTGACATAAAAATCTCATTTTCTTTACAGAATAGGAAAATATTTTAATGTTACTTAGCATCGTGATAGATATGAATTTCGTGTCTATAGCGAATTTCGCTTTAATTTTTAGCTCTTTAGTGCCCTAGGGGTGATTTAGAGCGCGAATAGGTCTAAGCGGACAAAACCGGGTAAATTTATTCTGTCCGCTTAGAGAGATTTTTTAATTTAATGCTTCTAAAATAACAAAAATATAAAAAAAAACTTCTTATTTAAAGTTTTTGGCTGTAGTTCTTTTTTTATGAGGTTCACCAGTGTCTACAGCGAATTTGGCTTCAATTTAAGCTCTCTAGTGCCCTCTAGGTGTGATTTAGAGCCGATTAAGTCTAAGCGGACAAAACCGATTTTTCAAAGTGTCCGCTTAGACAAGATCACAAGTATAAGAAGAAAAATTTCATTATTTACGTCATTTTACGGAAAAAAATTTTAGGTCATTCTGTTAGAAAAAGAAGAGACAATTTCATTATTTCGTCATTTCACGGAAAATTTTTTTCTTAGGTTTATCTTTTAGAAAAACAAGGGAAAATTTTATTATTTAAGTCCGATCACGGCAAAACACTTTTTAGGTTACAGTCCCTCACCCCTTAAAAGTAGTCCTTAAAGCGTGCTTAATTCCTGTGAGTCATAGGCTATGACCCCTTAAGGGGTTTTGGTGATAAATGAAACAGCGTTGAGAAACTTTTTGTTTTATTTCTTGAATTTCAGCTGAAAGAAAACAATTTCGAAAATACAATATTTTAACCAATCAGATTTGTTTATTTTCATTTCGTCGTGCGTAGGCGGTGTACGTTACAACACACGTTCTGCTGGGAAATAATATCAACTGACTTAATTTTAGTGATTTTCGGTCAAAAATAATTAGAAATATTTTGAAAATTTTCTCATTCTTGTTCAAAAATTTGAAAATTTTTCTCATTTTCTTTTCAAACTAATTTTTTTGGATCCTTAGGTAGCTTTTTTTTAAGGACCCCCTCTGAGACAAACGGTATGAAGATATCGCGAAACGGTTTTTTGTATCCGATAGCCAGAAAATTTTAGCCGAAGAGAAATTTACTATCGATTTCTGACTCCGGACCGTTGACCGGTAATCAGCGAAAAACCGGTATTTTTTCGAATTTTAGGGGGTATAAAAAGGGCCTTTACTCCACCAGATGTAGTCGGTTGCCAAAAAAATATTGTCAAAAGTTTCCTCGTGGAAAGTTACCCAATGCTTATACAAAAAATGTTTCCTTACATCTATTACCACCTTGGTTTTTAGAAGGGGGTTCCTTTAAAAAAAGCTACCTTAGCTTGAAATATTGGAATGATTACTTTCACCATATTTAAATATGCTTTCGTTTTGTTTCGTTTTGTTTCTTCGCTTCTTGTTGCTATACTCTGAATCATCACTTTGGTGAATGAAAATACAAATCAGAGTCGCATACCCCCTTAAGGGGTCATAGCCTATGACTCACAGGGAATTAAGCGCGCTTTAAGGGGACTACTTTTAAGGGGTGAGGGACTGTAACCTAAAAAGTGTTTTGCCGTGATCGGACTAAAATAATAAAATTTTCCCTTGTTTTTCTAAAAGATAAACCTAAGAAAATTTTTTTCCGTGAAATGACGTTAATAATGAAATTGTCTCTTCTTTTTCTAACAGATGAACCTAAAATTTTTTTCCGTAAAATGACGTAAATAATGAAATTTTTTCTTCTTATACTGTGATTCTTGTCTAAGCGGACACTTTGAAAAATCCGGTGCGGTTTTTCCGCTTAGACATAATCGCCTTATAATCACACCTAAGGGGCACTGCCCAGAGCTTAAAATATGAAGCCAATTCGCTTGAGAACACGTAACCTCATAAAAAAAACTACAGCCAAAAACTTAAAATAGAAAAGCTTTTTTTAATATATTTGTTATTTTCGAAGATAAATAACAAAACTCTCTCTAAGCGGACGACATAAATTTACCGTTTTGTCCGCTCTAGACTATCGGCATACCTAGAATCACCCTACGGGCAAACTAAAGTAAAAATTAAAGCAGAAAAAATTCGCTATAGACAACGAAAATCAAATCTACCCCTCACGATGCTCAAGTATCCATATAAAATACTTTTCCCTCTTCTGTACAAAGAACAAAATAAATTTTATGTCCATCGGGCATCATGTAAGGATCTTTAATTCTTTAAAAAACTTCGAAAACTAAAAAATCTCTTATACGACATAAATTGACCGAATTGTAAACATGGATCCTCAAGGATGAAGAAAAAACGAACCCGTTTTACACAATATATATACGCCTACCCTCACGTAATTCAAATTATTTTGAATATATTATCTCGAATTCTATAGCAAATAAACCGCGACGGTTTCGCCGTGGGCCGCTGTGAGTTTGCGACAACCTCAAAAAGCATCGAAAACAGCGCGATTGCAAATTGAAAATAAGTTCTCATTCTGAATTTAATCAAAAAATAAAGTAGCAGAATAAGAAGTACAGATTCCTGTGTTATCTAAACGCTCTTACCTTTTAACCGGACAATGTCTCCTACATGTAATCAATCGGCTAACTTCTGATAATAATAGACGCACAATCTACTTAAACACTCTTATAAGACCTGTGCGCTGATAAAAAATATAAAATACCTTGATCCTTCGGCGATTCGAAACCCAAGACCGGCTACGGGACAGCAGGAGCCATTAACTGTCGTCAGGAGCTATTAACCAACTACAGGCCCACACTGCCGTTGAGATTAATTTAAAACTTCTTAAAATCAAAACTAGAAATTTTTTAAAAGTTTCAAAAAAATCCGGTTTTGTCCGCTTAGAGTTGGGTGTTCGAGGTTTTTTAAAAAAAAATGCGTAGGTTTTTGCCGGTTTTGTCCGCTTAGACTGTGTCCGCTTAGACAAGAATCACAGTACTTACAAATAAACCTAAAAAGTGTTTTGCCATGATCGGACTTAAATAATGAAATTTTCCCTTGTTTTTCTAAAAGATAAACCTAAGAAAAATTTTTTCGATGAAATGACGTAAATAATGAAATTTTCTCTTCTTTTTCTTACAGATGACCTACAAATTTGCCGTGGTCGGACGTTAATAATGAAATTTTGCCGGAATTTGCTGGGTTTTGCGATCAACATGAACTAGTAGGGTCTAAAATTTATGATGGAAATAAAAAAGTCATCCGCCCTAATATTGGGCCTGGCAAACTTCCAGGAATGATGTCCGTCCTATTATAAGAACCGTGGCAAACTTTCCGAAAACAAGTGCGTCCTAAGTGTCCGTCGTATTAAACGAATTTTACTGTACTATAAATAGATTTTTTTAGATTTATCAAGTATCGCTAGATTTTTCTTATCAACAAACAGTCCACATCATTATGAAAAACATCGGCTTTAAATAAAATCTATTCAAAAAATATAATCCCGTTTCCTTCTCTTCTTGTTTATTAACGATTTCTAGGATATCTCCTTTTTTGAATGGCAAATCTTCGTCATCCTGCCCTTGAAAGTCATAAAGTGCTTTTACTAAAGTGATTGTTTGCCTTGATGGGAGAATATCCGGTGCACTTTCCTCAACCCTTTCAACGGGCGTTCGAAGATTTGTTGTGTCCAGATAATTAACACCATAATATTCTAACAGCTAGAAAAATAAAATATTTAAAAAACCTTTTTGAACAAATCGTGTTTATATATTTTTTGGTTTTGGATAAAATATTTCGCCCAAAAATATCCGTTTTTTATCATTGCTATTAATTATAGCCTATAAATTATAGGCTATAATGCTACATAGGTTACCTGTGGTATATCCAGGAAATTCTGCTCTCCAATTGTATACGTATTATCTCCTTGTCTTTTAATTATATACTGTGAAACTCTTCCATTTTCTGAAACTGACAAAACATAATCGTCAGGATGATTTGGAGACCTGCGCACTAGAAACGTACCATGGTTTTTACCCTGAATTAAATGATCAGTCCTATATTGCGGCACCAGTGCTATTTTTTTTTAATTATTGAGGTCATTTTGCTTTTTCCTGATAGCAATATACCCTGGAAACCTATATCGTTTTCCCTGATATGCACTCCTGTGTTTTTAAACCTTAAGGGGGTTCTATAGGCAAAATGGACTTTTTGAATTGCTTATTTCTTCTGCTTGCATAGGGACCAGAGGAGTATGAATTAAAACATTCTGAATAAGTTTTTAGTAGTCGTTTATATTTCTCTGGGTAAGACGTTTTGAATCATATTTTGTATAGATTGTTCAAGTTGAAATCCAATGGGCTCGTGTTAAATGAGGTAACCAGGAGCAAGAATAAATTCTTTGAAATATTATGACTTGTTATGTTTTTTTGTTTTCGTCTTATTTACGGAAATTTTTCAAAATTTTACATTAATTCTGCGGTAAGATTCAATAGGCGGAATTTATATTAACGTATATTTCCTTTTTTTTTTTAATTTTCTACTTAAATTAAGGATCATAATGTCCTGGCGCGAACAAGTACTGTTTTTTGCTAATTTTTGCCACGGAATAGTATGTATTTTTTTCATGCTACATGTGCAAACTATTTTTCCGTGCACTATAGTTTTTGTAATAATGTTAACAAAACTGTTATGCCTGAGTGACGATTTTATTTTTAACTTCCAGGAGTACGATTTGAAAATTGTATTTTGACAACCATTTGCGTCCAATCAGGCTTTTTTCAATACCAACGATTCGTAGTTGAATGTTTCTGGAAACGGTATTATAAACTATGACCAACATATTCAACGTTCGTGGGCGCTTGAGCAGAAAGATTTTTTATTTTCGACACGAAAAATTTAATAATATTTTTCGCTGAAATTATTTTGGTAATTTTTTAACGATTTTTGAGTTTTTTATGAACAAAAGCCACGTTGAGTTCAAAAATCATAAAAATCAGACCTCTAGCTCTTTTAGTTCAAAAAATTATCGATTGCCTATTTATATTACCTATATTATGTTCAAATAGTCTGTTTTTTTCTAAAATTTATCTAAATAATTTTCTATATTAATTTTTAAAATTCTTTTTTGTTTCTTTATATAAGTAACATACTAGCGTGGAGATCAAAATATTAAAAATCCCAGTCAAAATAATTTTCAGTACAAAAGATATGGGCTGCCTATAGAAGCCCCCTTAAGGGAGTACCCACGCGAGTTATATTTCGGTCTCTAGACATGGTAGAGAAGCTAATTTTATCTCATTCATCCATTTTTGTTTATTCGGTTTCAGTCCAAAAAAAATTTAAATTTTTTTTTTCGATGTAAAAAATGCCAAATTTCCTATTTTTTCTTAGAAATATAGAATTTTCCTTCGATTGTCTGTAACTTTCAAAAGTGTGAAATCCGTTGACTGCTGATTTTTGTTGCATATGAGTTCACTTTGATATTCAATCTTAAAATAAAAATTAAAAAAAAATTCTGAAATTTTCTTAGATTGATAAATCGACGTATTTTTCAGGAAGCAAAACTTTGACTGCGCATAAAACATAACTTATAAAGATATGCGAAATATGGAGCGCATAAAATCATGAAGCTCGCAAATTTTACGAAAGTGCTTTTTTCTCCGCGAAAAATAAGCTACTGTGCTCCAAATGAAAATTGAACTATCGCTTCAGGGTACAAAAACAGCCATTTTGAGGACTTTATCAGTGATTGTAGCCAATTAAGAAAAAAAATATAATCTGAGCGCATAACTTTTTTTAACTAACAATTTAGGGTATGCTCACAAAAATCAAAAAATATTTTTAAGGGTATCCGGGATATTTATATTAAAATGAGTATTAAAATTTAGTGTTATATTTCAAAAATATAACAGAGGAGTAGGTAGTTTCGGTTTTGGCTTAGGTCTCCTTGTTTCGCTTTGGTGTTCTTGGGATGTACTTTATGCAAACATAAGTTTTGGCATTGGTTTTTTCGCCAAGTTGAAGGCTGTTTCTACAAAGTGGCTAATCTGAATAGTATCCTAGACACTCAGTTTGGCTATATGTTTTATCGGGAAATATCTCAATTTAGGGACCGGGTGATATCCTTAAATACAGCGCTAAATGAAATTGAACAGATAAAAGTCGAAAGAATGACTTTTTGGACCGGTAAAAATACCGGTACGATCATACATAAGAAACTTTTTGTTACTTTTTTCGAAAATTCAGACAAATATCTCCTGGGTCTCAGAACATGAAACCAGTGCGAGAGTTTGGTTGATTGCAGCTCAAAACCAACGGTTTGAAATCACTAAATGGCGTGGGGTACTCCCTTAACAATAAAAAAGGTTTTAATACACTCATCAGCGTATTACAGCCTTCAGGCAGATTTCTCTATTTATCTCACCCAATATCGATACGCGATGCCCGCATTTATTTGTATTGTTCCCATTATAAAAAATATTAGGCAAATTTTTTTGAATTTTTAAGAAAATGAAAACATTCAGCATAAAGTAAAATGAAGAAGAAGTTCGAATTCTAATAAAAATAGTTTTTGTAAAATGATTGATCGTGAATTAGTGATTGAGATGAACGGAATCAGCGGTTTTCAAATTTGTTAATCCGACATAAATTTGGTGAATTTTATGTTGAAATGTTTGATTTATTAGTTTGATGTGCCAACGTTTCAGCTACTCTGTTTTTTGTAAGCTTTCTGCCTGAATTTACAAAATTAAACTCTTGAACCAGTGGTCCGATTTTTTTGGAACTCCCGGGAGTTGGTTTTCTTGCATTTTTTTATAATTAAAATCATAAGAAATCTCCGAAAATGGAATCATTAAAACTTCAGTTTACTCAAGTGATTCCTACACAAAAATAAATCTGGGGCAAATTGAGGGGCTATTCATAAAATGTTTTTTGGGGGTGGGTCAAATTAAAACAAAATTAAATTTTATTCTTGTTGTCTCTGCATCAATATATTTATAAATTTTATTCATTATTTATCAACGTTTCGATTTTTTTTGTATAATCATTTAACCTGTACCGACCAATAATTTCTTACCCAGGTACGCACCACTCGTACAAAATTGTACGAGCACTTTTCAAAAAATCATAAAAGCAGTACCACTCATCCGATTAGAAAGTTAAGGNCGAATTTCTCCGAGAGCCGCAATAGTGTAGTGGTTTGCCACTTTAAAAGCATATATTGCTATTAAAAAAACAGGTTCAAGATAATTGTTTTGAAACTATGTCCTTCCGCCTTAACTTTCTAATCGTAGTGGGTACTGGCCTTTTATGAATTTTTGAAGGAGAGAAATTTTCGATATTTTTGTCTATATTTCAAAACCAAGACATTTTCAAATTATACATTTTTGTCACATATTAATTATTGAATAATTTTCTTGACAAACATATTAAAAAAAATTTTTACGATCAGTATTATTCGTGATTTTTTATGTTTTGTAATTTTTTATTTTCTAAAAATTTTCTATTTTTTTCTCTAGCTTTTGTTTCTCCCAAATAGATTTTTAATGTCATTATTATCGCAAAATACAGATTTTATAGGGATGATTAAAAAATGATAGAGAGCAATCGGAAAGGATGATTTGTCAGCTGTACATCTGGGTAGAGCGTCCCGCAGTGCCCGAATATCAGGGCCCGAATATCAGGGCCCGGTGTTCATTCAAAACCAGATAAAAATCGAAAATATCTAAAAAAATTAATTAGAGGTAAAGCTGTGATTCATTACCTTCAAGAGAAATATATTCATACTAGAGAAATATTTATCGGTAAGTTGGGTTGAAACCAGGGATCGGCAGACTCTGCTCTAGTCTGCTCTATTTCACTCTTTCAGGTCAATTTCAGAGCACATTTAGTGATATTTGTCAACTCAAACTCCTAGGCAACTCTTATGTGAGTGAAGCTGAGTCCGAATTTGGCATCAGATAAGAGCAAAATAGCTCAAAAACTGTTTTAGAGCAGAGCAGAGCAAACGATTTCAGAAAATTTGCCGACCCCTGGTTGAAACATTATCATATCTGAGTAAAAATTTATGATTTTTTTAAATTACAAGTTAATTTTTTTTTTCGAAATTCAATATACTCACCGTGAAAGCGCTCGCGTTGGCAAAATAAAAGTCGGATTTAATTTTTGAAAAGATAGTTAGAATTCCAGAACAATTTTGTATCAGTGAATGGATTCGTAAATCATATTAACTACTCGATAAATTTTTATCGTTATTTTTGTGAGACAAAGGTGCTCGGAAAAAAACCTTTTCTCATTTGTCAAACGCTCTAACTTCATAAAAAATTATGTCACGGCATTTCAATCTAGATTTTCTGAATTCTCGTACAATTTTGAGTTTTCCTTGATCCTAGCGATACAAAATATTGGCACATTAAAATGTGAGAGGGGTTTGTTTGAGTCGTT
>SCLH01002332.1:50205-72933 GCA_004367855.1 Oikopleura vanhoeffeni
GAGATACAACGCACAGCTTGAAAGGGTATAAGAATTGTGATTCCTAATTTGACAATTTCGTAGAAAAATAGTGTAGCGAAAAGGCTTACAGAGGATATAATTCAGATAGCCGTTTTGTAAGAATTACCAAGCTCTTCATAACATATATCCTAAAAACATG
The DNA here is from genome assembly GCA_004367855.1 of Oikopleura vanhoeffeni. Classification (NCBI taxonomy): domain Eukaryota; kingdom Metazoa; phylum Chordata; class Appendicularia; order Copelata; family Oikopleuridae; genus Oikopleura; species Oikopleura vanhoeffeni. Next base: position 50,366 of record SCLH01002332.1, read on the forward strand.
TGATCAAAATTTTTTGCATAGCAAAAAACTCCAGGAACAATAAAGCGAGACCAGTGAGACTTATGTCAAAAACGAAATCCTAGTATTCTCTCAGGTCTTCTATTATGAGCAAATGGATACCACAATTTTAATATAAACACTGTTAATTAAATTATATTTAATCAAATGGAGAAGAGAACAACGCTTTTTTGTTGATAAAGTGCTAATTTTTCTAGAATTGCGAATAAACACGGTTTTGAATTGTTTTGTTCAATCGAGAGAAAAAAGTTATCTCCTCTAGTTCAATATCAATAATTCACATTAATTTGCAAAACGGTAGCTTGAACACGAAATGAGAGGAACTTCTGAGGTAGCTGTTTTGTTTGTTCGAAGGTTACAGAACCCCAAAAAACAAAAAATATTAACTTTTTCAAAGGTCAACGTGAAAAAACTTTCCGAAAAAAAACATGAACTGCTTCGAATTTTATCGGAAATAGGGCGTCAAAGAAAGCGGGGCAAAAACAAGAAGAGAGGAATGTTGGGGTTACGTCTCAAGCCGAAATTTGAAGTTTTAGTAGTCAATTGAAACATAGTATTTGTATTATTTTGAAAAAATACTCGGAAAAAATCGAAAAAACGTCCATAAAAAATTACTACTGTTTTTATAATTTAATATTGGGATAGAAGTTTTGTGCTATATTAAAACATAAACAATTGATTTGGCTGCATTCAATTTATACCACACTAACTGCAGAAAATGAGAACCACACAGAAAGCATACCTTAAGGGGTATGCGACTGCTGGTTAATAAAGGCTTCGAGGCATTAAACATGCTTGAATTGTATCGGGGTGATAATAAGTGTACTCTAGACCCAATTCATCAAAAACTTATGTTCTTTCCAGAGACAAATAGTTCGCTATTTTTTTTTAAGTATTTTTTAAAGATGAAGATATAAAAAATAACTTGTTGTCAAAATTTGAACTCACTAATAACACTTTCAAAATATCGACTTGAACGTAGCAATTTCTCTCATCATGTGTATGGTTCTTTGAGAATAACTTATCGAAAAAACTACGAAGCACTTTTTTTTTTCGAGAAATTTTTTCGAGAAATTGACTGAAAAGAACATAATATGTCTCGAGATGTCTAGCTCGAAATTGCAAAAAAAAAGACGCTTCGATCAGTCTCATCAAAAATTTTCATGAGGAATAATTGATTAAAAATTTGAGTTATTTGCTAAACGATATCGCTCGGAGGAGATAGAGGATTATTGAGTCTGGAGATATTGTGAAAAATCGTCGGTTTATTTTGGCGTTCTATAGAAAATTGTATATACAGTTGCGGATCAAAAAAAAGTCGCTCGATGAAAAAAGTTTAATATACTACGGCACGTTACGCTGATCCTGTGAAAGATCTTGAGACTCATGTTTATAATAAAAGTCTGGTGAGATAGAACTTTTTGAAGTTTTGAAAAATGTCTACTCTTGTATTACGATACTGTGCTAATTGGTGTAATGGTCAAAATAATTTGTGATGTACTTTTTTGAAAGATTAAGGATGATTCTATAATTAGCCAGGGGGTGTTCGGTTTTTCTCATGAACTGTATGGCTTTTTCAGCTATACTTCTCACCGAGAATGTCAGCACAAACATACACCCTAATAGAGTCGCATACCGCGTCCCTGTCACCAGCCGGGTCATAGCCTATGCCTCACAGGGACTAAAGCGCGCCTCTCTTAGGATGATGGGCGTCCGATCAACCTGCACCGCACTTTCAGAAACTTTTTTGATAGCCATTTTCTGTACGAGAATGTTCGCATCTGAGTTTTTTAGAAGCTTAGGGGATTTTTCTGAAATTTTATTTTTTTGCGCCAAAAAAAAGTAAGTTCTGAAGATTTTGAAGATTTTTTGAGAAATTTTCAAGTGAAAAGGAATAACCAAATATTACGAATCTATGATTTATTTTGTCACCTTTAAATTGCCGAAGTAGAAAACTTAAACTCGAAATTAACTTGCATAAAACGTTAAATTTCAATTTTTCATTTTTGTTTAAATTTCAAAAAAAAGTTGAAGCAAGGGTATAACAAACAGGTAGGAAAATTCAAGTTCGTTCTGAGACTTTGGAGAAAATAAATCAGAAAAAAGCTTACATCTGAGAACCGTTTAATTTTCAGCCTTTAGCGAGGTGAATATTGGATGAGAGTGAACAATATTGAAAATTTTCCATATATATTTAAGGAGAGTAGGCGTTTGCGCGAGGTCGGGACACCCAAACCATACAGGGGCTGTCTTCTTGACCCACTAGAATGGCAAAAACTTTTCAAAAAAAGGTTCCATTCTGGTGATGAGTATTCTACTGGCTACATTTCTATTGGCATAATTAAAAAAGTGATTGAGAAGAAGTGAATGAGGGAGTAGGCTTTTAGTGGCTTTGTTAGGAGTCTCTACTAGAAAACCGATTTTTCTGAGCGTAGGTTGAGGGTATAGATGCTCTGAATAGGTGCTGGCACCTATACACTAATAACGAAGTTGTACTCTTATTTGAGAAACAAAAAATAATTTATTTCATCTGAATGCCAGGTTTTTTCAGAAACTTCACTTGAAAAATGTGTAAAAAAGAGCCCAATATGGTGAATCGACTGCCACATCCTTAAGGGGACTACTTTTAAGGGGTGAGGGACCTGTAACCTAAAAGTGTTTTGCCGTGATCGGATTAAAATAATTAAAATTTTCCCTTGTTTTTCTAAGATAAACCTAAGACATTTTTCCGTGAAATGACGTAATAATGAAATTGTCTCTTTTTTTTCTAACAGAATGAACCTAAATTTTTCTCCGTAAAATGACGTAAATAATGAAATTTTTTCTTCTTATACTGTGATTCTTGTCTAAGCGGACATCTTTGAAAAATCGGTTTTGTCCGCTTAGACTTAATCGCTTAAATCACACCTAGAGGGCACTAGAGAGCTTAAAATTGAAGCCAAATTGCTGTAGACACTGGTGAACCTCATAAAAAAAACTACAGCCAAAAACTTAAATAGAAGTTTTTTTATATTTTTTGTTATTTTACGAAGCATTAAATTAAAAAAATCTCTCTAAGCGGACAGAATAAATTTACCCCGGTTTTGTCCGCTTAGACCTATTTCGGCTCTAAATCACCCTAGGGCACTAAAGAGCTAAAATTAAAGCGAAATTCGCTATAGACACGAAATTCATATCTATACACGATGTCTAAGTAACATTAAAATACTTTTCCTATTCTGTAAAAGAAATGAGATTTTTATTGTCATCGGCATCATGAGGATATTTTTTATTATTTAAAAAACATTAGAATTAAAAAATCTCTTAAGCCGACATAATTGAGTCGATATTTGTAAACATGATTAAGGTGAGAAAATAAACGAACTGTTTTAACATTTTACGCCTACCCTACGTTTAAAATTTATTTTGAAATATTATTATCTCAGATTCTATAGGCCAAAACGCGAGTTTTCGCCGATTGGCGCTGTGGAGTTTTGCGACCAATCAAAAAGCATCGAAAAAGCGCGATTGCAAATTGAAAATAGTTCTCATTCTGAATTAATCAAAAAAAAGTACAGATAAAAAGTAAAGATTCTGTGTTATCTAAATCGCTCTTATTTACCGACAATTTTCCTACATGTTAATAAATCGGTAATTCTGTAATAAATATCGAATTATTAAACTTTTAAGTGTATTGAGTGTATATATAAATATTGAGTCCTTCGGGATTCGAAACCCAGGGTAGGGGCAGCAGAGTTAACTAGTCGTCAGAGAGCTCTTTACCCACTCGGCGCAACGCCGTTGAAGAATATATATTTAAACTTCTTAAAATCAAAACTAGAAATTTTTAAAAGTTTCAAAAAATCCGTTTTGTCCGCTTAGAGTTGGGTGTTCAGGTTTTAAAAAAAAAATTGCGTAGGTTTTGCCGGTTTTGTCCTGACCGCTAACAAGAATCACAGTACTTACAAATAAACCTAAAAGTGTTTTGCCATGATCGGACTTAAATATGAAATTTTCCCTTGTTTTTCTAAAAGGATAAAACAAGAAAAATTATTTTCGATGATGAAATTGACGTAAATAATAAATTTCTCTTCTTTTCTTACAGATGACCTACACAATTTGCCGTGGTCGACGTTAATAATTAAATTTTGCCGGGAATTTGCTGGGTTTGCGATCAAACATAACTAGTAGGGTCAAAATTTATGATGGAAATAAAAAAGTCATCCGCCCTAATATTGGGCCTGCAAAACTTCCAGGAATGATGTCCGTCTATTATAAAGAACCGTGCAACACTTTCCGAAAACGAGTGCGTCTAATGTCCGTCGTATTAAACGAATTTTACTGGTACTATAAATAGATTTTTTATGATTTATCAAGTTATCGCTAGATTTTCTATATCAACAAACAGTCACATCATTATGAAAAACATGGCTTTAAATAAAATCTATTCAAAAATATATATCCCGTTTCCTTCTCTTCTTGTTTTATATAACAGATTTTCTAGGATATCTGCTTTTTTGAATGGCAAATCTTCGTCATCCTGCCTTGAAAGTCATAAAGTGGCTTTTTTAAAGTGATTGTTTGCCTTGATGGGAGAATATCCGGTGCACTTTCCTCAACCCTTTCACGGGCGTTTCGAAATTTGTTGTGTCCAGATAATTTAACACCATAATATTCTAAAGCAGCTAGAAAAATAAAATATTTAAATAAACTATTTTTAAAGAACAATATGTTTATATTTTTTTGGTTTTGGATAAAATATTTCGCCAAAATCCGTTTTTTATCATTGCTATTAATTATAGCTATAATTAAGGCTATAATGCTACATAGTTACTGTGTGATATCCAGGAAATCTGCTCTCCAATTGTATCGTATTATTCCTTGTCTTTTAATTATATCTAGTGTGAAACTCTCCATTTCTGAAATGACAAACAAATCGTCAGGATGTATTTGGAGACTGCGCCACTAGAAACGCTACCATGGTTTTTACCTGAATTAAATGATCGACCTATATATGCGGCACAGTGCTATTTTTTTTAATTATTGAGGTCATTTTGCTTTTTCCTGATAGCTAATATACCCTAGAAACCTATATCGTTTGTCCCTGATTGCATCCTGTGTTTTTAAACTTATAGGGGGTTCTATAGGCAAAATGGACTTTTTGAAATTGCTTATTTCTCTTCGGCATAGACATAGAAATGAAATAAACATTCTGATAAGTTAGTTAGTTAATCTCTGGAAGACGTTTTGAATCATATTTTTAAGATAGCAAGTTGAACACAACCGGTAATATGAGGTTAACCAGGAGCAAAAAAATTCTTGAAAAAGCTGTATTTTTTTTTTGTCCTAATTTAAGGAAATTATCAAAATTTGACATTATTGCGAAATTCAAAGCGGAAAACTGTTATTCTTTTTTAATTTTTCTTTACAAAAAGATCAAAGCTGCAGGCGAAAAGTACTGTTTTTTTGCTATTTTGGCCACGGAAAGTTGATTTTTTTTTCATGCTACATGGCAAACTATTTTTCCGTGCACTATAAGTTTTTACGTAATAATTGTTAACAAAACTGTTATGCCTGATGTACGATTTCATTTTTAACATCCAGGAGTACGATTTGAAAATTTATTTTTGACATCCATTTCTCCAATCAGCGCTTTTTTCAATACAACCGATTCGTAAGTGAATGTTTCTGGAAACGGTATTATAAACTATGACCAAATATTCAACGTCTTCGAGCGCTTGAGAGAAAAGATTTTTTATTTGACAGACAAAAAAATTTAAATTTTTTCACGAGAAATTTTTGGGTAATTTTTTACGATTTTTGAGTTTTTATGACTAAAAAAGCAACGTTGAGTTCAAAATAATCATAAATAGACACTCTAGCTCTTTTAGTTCAAAAATATCGACTTGCCTAATAAGACCTATATATAACTCAAAATAAGCTTTTTTTCAATTTTATTCAAAAATTCAGGATTGTTGGAATTTTTTAAAAATTTTTGTTCTTTATATAATTAAAATAATTCGTGGAGATCAAAAATTAATAAAATCCAGTCAAAATAATTTTCAGTACAAAAGATATGGGCTCTGCCTATAGAACCCTTTAAGGGAGTACCCGACGCGAGTTATATTTCGGCTCTCAGAACATGGGAAAGCTAATTTTAATCTCATTATCATTTGTTGTATCGGTTTCAATCAAAAAAAAAATTTAAATTTTTTTTCGATGTAAAAATTCCCAAATTTCCTATTTTTTCTAAGTATAAATTCTTCGATTGTCTGTAACTTTCAAAGTTGAAATCGTTTGACGCTGATTTTTGTGCATGAGTTCACTTGAATTCAATCTTAAAAATAAAAAAAAAAATTCTGAAAAATATTTCTTATAGATTGATAAAATCGAACGGTATTTTTCAGGAAGCAAAAACTTTGACTGCGCATAAAACATAACTATGAAAAGATTAGCGAAATAGGGAGCGCATAAAAAATCATGAGCTGCAATTTTACGAAAGTGCTTTTTCCCCGCGAAAAAATTAGCTTGACTGTGCTCCAAATAAATTGAACTATCGCTCAGGGTACCACAAAAGCCATTTTGAGGACTTTATCAGTGATTGTAAGGCCAATTAAGAAAAAAAATATAATCTGAGCGCATAACTTTTTTTAACTAACAAATTTAGGTATGCTCACAAAAAATCAGAAAATTATGTTAAGGGTATCCGGGATATTATATTAATGGATATTAAAATTTAGGTTTATTTCAAATATAATCTCAGAGAGTAGGAATTTCGGTTTTGGCTTAGTCTCCTTGTTTCGCTATGTGTCTGGGAGTGTATTTATGCAAAAAAGTTTGGGCAAATTTTTTTCGCAAGTTGAAGGCTAGTTCTCAAAGTGGCTAATCTGAATAGTATCCTAGACACTCAGTTTGGTATTATTTTTATCGGAATATCTCAATTTAGGACAGGGATACCTTAATACATCGCTAAATGAATTGAACAGATAAAGTCGAAAAAATGACTTTTTGGACCGGTAAAAATACCGGTACGATTATCACAAAAAACTTCTTTGTTACTTTTTTCGAAAAATTCAGACAATATCTCCTGGGTCTCAGAAACATGAAAATTCAAGAAAGTTTTATTCAGCTCAGAACAAACGTTTGAAATCACTAAATGGACATGTGGGTACTCCTTAACAATAAAAAGGTTTTAATACACTCATCAGCGTATTACAGCCTTCAGGCAGATTTCTCTATTATCTCAATTAATCCGATACGCGATGCCCGCGTTTATTTGTATTGTTCCCATTATAAAAAAATATTAAGCAAATTTTTGAATTTTTAAGAAAATGAAAACATTCAGCATAAAGTAAAATGAGAAGAGTTCGAAATTCTAATAAAAATAGTTTTGTAAAATGATTGATCGGAATTATGTGATTGAGATGAACGGAATCAGCGGTTTTCAATTTGTTAATCCGACATAAATTTGGTGAATTTTATGTTGAAATGTTGATTTATTAGTTTGATGTGCCAACGTTCAGCTACCCTGTTATTTGTAAGCTTTCTGCCTTGAATTTACAAATTAAACTCTTGAACCAGTGTCGATTTTTTTGGAACTCCCGGGAGTTGGTTTTCTTGCATTTTTATTATAATTAAAATCATAAGAAACCTCCGAAAATGGAATCATTAAACTTCAGTTTACTCAAGTGATTCCTACACAAAAATAAAAAATAAATCTGGGCAAATTGAGGGGCTATTCATAAAAATGTTTTTTGGGGTGGGTCAAATTAAAACAAAATTAAATTTATTCTTGTTGTCTCTGCATCAATATATATTATAAAATTTTATTCATTATTTATCAACGTTTCGATTTTTTTTGTAAATCATTTAACCTGTACCGACCAATAATTTTTACCCACGGTACGCACCACTCGTACAAAATTGTACGAGCACTTTTCAAAAATCATAAAAGCAGTACCACTCATCGATTAGAAAGTTAAGGCTGAAGGACATAGTTCAAACAATTATTTGAACCTGTTTTTTTTAATGCAATATATTGCTTTTAAAGCTGGTCAAACCTACCACTATTGCGCTCTCGGGAGAGAAATTTCGATATTTTTGTCTATATTTCAAAACCAAGACATTTTCAAATTATACATTTTTCACATATTAATTATTGAATAATTTTCTTGACAAACATATTAAAAAATTTTTACGATCAGTATTATTCGTGATTTTTAATGATGTTGTAATTTTTTATATTTTCAAAAATTTTCTTTTTTTCTCTAGCTTTTGTTTCTCAAATAGATTTTTAATGTCATTATTATCGCAAAATACAGATATATAGGGAGTATTAAAAAATGATGAGAGCAATCGGAAAGGATGATTTGTCAGCTTTACACGGGTGAGGTCCCGCAGTGCCGAATATCAGGGCCCGGTTTCATTAAACAGAAACAATCGAAAATAAGAAAGTTTAGAGTAATAGCGGACATCATCCGTAATATCATACAGAGAATTAGGAAGTGGAACGAGGCTATCAAATTATGTCATAAGAGCACATTAGTATTTTTCATAAAACTCAGGAAACTTATGGGAACATCGAATGAAGAAAGAAAATATAATATGTTTAGCAAGAGAAATTTAGAAAAATTTTCGGTACTGGTTGAAACATTATCAATATCTGAGTAAAAATTTCGATTTTTTTAATTACAGTTAATTTTTTTGTTTTCGAAATTCATATACTCACGTGAAAGCGCTCGCGTTGGCAAATAAAAGTCGGATTAATTTTTAAAGATAGTTGAAATTCCAGAAAATTTGTATCAGTGAAGGATTCGTAAATCATAGTAACTACTCGATAAATTTTTATCGTTATTTTTTGTGAGACAAAGGTGCTCGGAAAAAACCTTTTCTCATTTGTAAAACGCTCTAACTTCATAAAAAATTATGTCACGCATTTCAATCTAGATATTCTGATTCTCGTACATTTTGAGTTTTCCTTGATCCTAGCGATACAAAATATTGGCCATTAAATGTGAGGGGGTTTGTGTTGAGTCGTTTACTGACTCAAAGAGGAGCACTCAAAATATAATTTTGTTCTGTTCTTTCGAGCGGTTTAAGTCAGAGGGTATTAATGCAATACCAGTTTTACAATTAGAATATTCAAATTTTTCAGACAATTTTTTATAATCATGGTGAATCTCAAAATTAAATATTTAGCGGTTAAAATTCTACAGACACTTCGTGGGCCGAAAAACGACAATCTGTCGGGTGGAAAATAGGTCCGAGGGGGCCGAGAAAGATAGAGAAGAGATGACCGCCTACGCATGGACCTATATAGATTGAGCTACATGTACAATTACACAATCGAACGTTGATAATAATGAATAAAATTTATAAAATTCTTTTGTGAAAAATGATTGAAAGTTAGAAATCCGTTTCGCTACAGAATACATCACAGTTTTGTCGCACCAAGAATAATAAATGGAAACTAAAAAAATGTGTGGAATAACTTTTAAAAATTGCCATCAATATTATAGACCAAAACTAAATGAGTTATAACTTATAATCGGAATCCCCGAGTCCCGAAAATATTTTTTATAATTTTTAAAGATTATTTTTTTGGACTAGGGGATCGTGACCATTTAACATGACAAAATTACCTGTATAATTTTTGTATAGCGGTTACTCTGTCCATAAGTCCAATGAAACCAGGAGCTTCTGTTTATTGCGGATCAAACGAAACCCATCCTGTTATATTGTAAAAATTTTACCAGATCAAATATATTTGAATAAACACCGCCAAAATCACTTATTTCATTTTGAATATTTATTGTGTATATGTGTTGAGACAGTAAAGATCTTCAACGGCTAGAAATAAAAGTATGAGTTTTTCCCGGAGTTGAGACTGGAAAAGTTGAAGCCATACAAGGTGATAGTTATACTACACGAGATAAGTATCAACTTTGCATGACAGACAAAATTACTGTCGTAAAAATCATATCTGTGAATTTAATTGACCTATTAAGGGGGTAGAGCGGTGTATAATTGTACTTTCGCAAGATACACCTTACAGAAGCTGTTTTTTTTAAAGGAACGGACATTCGGCATTCGTAGCGCGGAAATACGCCATCATCTCATGCTAAATCAAAAACGTATTTTTGCAACGTGTAGCCAATTAAATTTCTGACATTAGGAATATATTTATTGTTTTTTATCATTTTCTTTTTTTTTTTATTCTTTCATAATACCGTTACGGTATCGCTGTAACGAACGGGTAAAACTAGGTTTACAGAGAACTCACATAGAAATCATGCTGAAACAACATTCCTTTTACGGGCTAGTTTTTGATAGGAATTTTTAAGAAGTTGAAGTTAGTTTATTTGACAGTGACACGCCTCGTCGGTGCTCAAATTAACAGAAATAATATGTATATTTCAACTTCCCATATGTAAGTAAAACCATTGTTAAACATGCTATCTGAGGTAGTTTGAAGCAGAATTTTTTGACGATTATTTATTCTTGAATCGTGACACTCGTCTGGAATGTCAAAGTTAACAGACTATTTGTATACGTTACATCATAGTATAGAAGTAGCCATTAGCTCTAAACATTGCTTCCTGGGTGGTTTTCTATTATCTAGTATATTGGAGTTTTTTTAGCAATATTTCTATGTTAGATTCTCTGTAAAAACCTGATTTCCGCAAGTTTTTGTTACAGCGATTACCGGTGAACCGGTTGAACATTGAAAGAAAAACAAAAAATTCAATGTCAGTAATTTAATTGGTTCACGTTGCAAAAAACGTTTGGCGCTGATACATAGATATGAAGCTATTCCCAAGCGCCTCAGATGCCGAATGATCGTGGTTACCTTTAAAAAAAAAGCTCTAATCCAGAATACGTAAAACAGCTCCGGAAACTTTTGAGAATACCATTTTGGTAGATTATTTCCTTAATCTACATAAAAACAAATTATCAGGAATTGTGTCTTGGCACGCACCCACCAGTGACCACACATTGCTGCTGAATTCTAGAAGAGACCGAAATGAAAATTTCAAGAAATCCTATCTCCTCCTGAGAGCTGCAGTTGATTTACTCAAACTGTGGCATTGAAAGCCACGGAAACATCAAAATGGTTTATCTGAGTGTGTAGCGGTATTTTCGGATATGTGTCCACTAGTTTTTTCTTAGAACGTACGTAAAACCGGTCTATATTTCCAAGGTTTTGGCTATTCAACATTCTATTCTTCCTCTCGAATGGTTGACATTTAGATGCGAAGTACATTAATGTTATTGAGAAATATAGATGCGAGCATAAACAGTTGTTTTGTTATTTTTGCATGTAGCCGAATCTTAAAATGTTTTGTAGAATATTAAGGAAATGTCATTATCAGTAACACAGGAAGTGAAATCTTGGAGTAAGTAAAGTTCGTCGTCTTTAAGGGGTGGTATTCTGTGATTGATTAAATGAAGGCTTAGACGCATTAAGCATAAATGCTCCAATTTTGATACGGTGGGTGATAGTTAAGTGTTACTAAGCAAACCAACAATCATCAAAAAAAAATATTTACGGGAATTTTTGTTTCGCATTTTTTTTTTTAAGTATTTTTTTAAAAGATGAAGTTAAAATAATAACAGTCTCTGCTCGAACTTTGACCACTAAAAACTTCAAAATATCGACATTGACGTAAGCCAAACTTTTCTCATCAGTGTTATCACTGGCCTTTTCTTTTGAGCCTATTTCTGAAAACATCGAAGCCACTTTATTTTTTCGGAACAATGACCACGAAAAACCATATTTCAAGTTCTAGCTCGAAATTGCCAAAAAGCTCTCTTTTATTCTTTAAAATTTTTCTGAGGATACTTGAATAAAATTTTGAGCTATTTTTGCAAACATATCCTGAGGAATAGATTTCTGAAGTCTGCAATTGTTTAAAATCGTCGGTTATTTGGTCGTTCTAGAATTGTCAGTCGCCCGGACGCCTCGAACAAATAGCTCTCCTCATTAAAATTTAGGCTACAGTATACGCTGATCTGTGAAAATATTGAGCTCAATTGGATAATACCGTCGGGGGAGATAGATTTGAAATTTGAAACGTCACCTGTAACGATAACTGTTAACTATTGGTGTAATGGTTCCAAAAATATTTGTGATGTACTTTCTTGCTGCAAGATCTTCCCCCACAAGGAATAGATCTAAGCAAATTAAGCATTTTCTTGGTTGTGTTCTTCAAACGCCCTTTTAGTTTTTTCAGAATATTAACGTGAATATGTTCTAACGGGGTTTAATCCAGATATAACCCCCTTAAGGTGGAAAGACTACCCACCAAATTGAGCTTGAGTGATGCTCGAGAAGAAAATCTGCTTTAAGGCTTCTTTGATATTTTGAGTTTTTCTGGTCGAAAATTGGGTTTCAATGTTTTCCAAATAAAATAACTCAGAAAAATTCTCAAAAAATAAAAATTTTGAACTTTTTTTTGGATTTTTGTTTTTTTCAATAAGTTTATGCTTTCTGATTGTTCCCTGGCAATGTCGTGCTATTTTAACACCCCAAAGTACCATAAAAAGAGTGCGACCGCTACCCCCTTAAGTATGATCAATCACTTTTTGAAAATTCACAAATTTAGATATTTGTTAGAAAGTTACTTCGATTGTAAGCCATAAACAGTTATTTTTAAAACATAAACGGGTAGCTTTTCCTAAGGGGGGTGTTAGCGCCAAAAGTTACTTAATCGAGTATAGCCTGTTTTCTATTAAGAGAAAATTGAGAGTATAAGTTTATCTTCCAAAAGAGAGAGAATTTCGTTACAATACGTTCAAAGTGTTTTTACTCAAAATCTGATCTATAAACGTAATTTATAAAAACGTCTGATAGGAATTTTGATTTTCCAACTAAATTGAAAAAACAGAAATTCTGCAGAAAGAACTAATCTCATTGACCATTTTTACCTTAAATAACCAAAGCATAGATTTTTTATCCAACAATGAAAAATTTCATTAATTCCATTAATTTAGCAGACTTATAACGACAATTAAACTCTGAGAAACAACATCTCCATTGGTTGATGTTTAACAATTAAATTTTATTTCAAAGTTTTTTTGTACGAAAGATTAATTTTTAAGCAAATTAAAAAATTATATTTCTTCAGCTTATTTCTACTAGTACAAAAATATTATTAGGGTAGTATTACAATTTAAGTGATTTCCATAAACCGTTTATACGGTATACATTAAACCTTTAAATTAATACGATATAATTTAGACCTTTTGTGGTTCTCGAGTCATGACGTTGAAAACCATGGTTGTTCTCAAAAATATTTCCTAATTTGCTTGGTTATTATTTCCGAAAAAAATATTTTAGCTTTTGTTTAATATATATTACGATTAAGAGGGTGACGATAATTGGGATTTTCAGATAACTTTTTTGATTGACCTATTTTGTAGAGAATTTGTCACTGAATTTTCTAACTCCCAGGATTTTTTCTGAATTTTTTTCAAATAAAGTTGGTTTAAGAAAATTTATAGCTCAGAATTTAAACAAAAACTAGAAATGCACAAGTCGTTCCTGAGACTTTGGAGAAAAAAATCAGAAAAATGGCTCCATTTTGATCTTAAGCCAGGCTTTTCGGTGAATTTGATGCACAATTGAAAATTTTCGATATATTTTCAAGGAGGAGTAGGCTTTTGCGTGAGGCTCCCAAATAAGCTGTTTTGACCACTAGGGGCAAAATTTTGACAAAAGGGCTCCATCATGTGATGTGCATCTATATTTAGAAGTTGTATTGCAAATAACAAGAAAAAATGATGAGGAATGAATGAGGAGTAGGCTTTTTGTGCTTCTAAGGACGCCTACTGACAATAATTTTATGAGCGTAGGTTGAGGTATCAGATGCTCTAAATAGTACTGGCAACTTCCTAAAGAGTTGTACTGTCGTATGCGTCTAAGAGGACAGATTTTTTTTGTCGTTTTGTCCACCTGTAAATGTGTCGTTTTGTCCATTTAAAAAAAATCACTAAAAATGCTCTAAAAAATCGAAAAATAGCGCTAGAGAGCTAAAAATGCAAGCCAATTAATAGTGGACATGCTAATCATAACGCCCAGTTTTGTCCACTTCGTCACATTTACCGAAAAAAAAAATCGAAAAAATCAAATTCCGCTACATTATTATGGGTATTATTTTTTTTTCTCACCACAATTTTAACGCCCCGTTTTGTTCTCTTAGACGCACGTACTTCTTGAAAATGGCCAAAAATCGCCAAATTATTGTCGTTTTGTCCTCTTAGACGCAAACGACAGTACTACGTATTTGAAAAAAAATATTTCCTAACCCCCTCACACCCTTTGACTATCTAAGGCAAAAAAAATTCGGAAGCAAAAGGCGCAGAAATAACATCTTCACAGACCTACAATTCAATATGTCATAGAGTTTGCAATTTATTCCAAAATATTGGTTGAAATTTTATACAATTAGCCGTTCGAGAGTTATTTTTTCCTACTTTTTTTTAGGATTTCTCCAAAAATTCCTAAAAATTAATTGTGTGAAAACAACATAATTATCAGAATTCCGAGGAAGCCAGTTTTTAGGAAAGTACTTGAGCATTCTTTTGATATAAGTTTATTTTATCTGCAGTCTCTAATACGAATAATAATTTTTTCACAAGTGATTTTTAAAAATCAAAATAATGAAAACAAAATTTCAAAAATTAGTTTTCGAATGAATTGAACGGCAATTAACCCAAATAAAGCGTCAAAGACAAATCGATCAAATGTAGAACATAAGGTGGTACTGATTTTGAGTTTTCAGCTGAATTAGCAATATTTTTTCACATTTTACTGGCATATATGTTGACGCGCGGCGATATGAATAATTGTTTTGTGAGCGATCGGATATCATATTCAAATTTGAGACCGCCTATAAATAGCTAAAGTTTCACTTGTAAATTTGTAACTATTGTCATTGTAAAAAATGTATGGTTTTCAAAGAAATACAAGGTGAGTGAACCTCTCTTTTCTCTCGCAGTTATCTAGTTCACAAACTTTGAAATTAAAAATGCTTACGTGTTATCACTTTATTCTATCTCTTGATCTCAATCAGTGACAAATAAGTAAATTATATCTTTTCCAATTTTTTCCCGTGATAGCGCTCAAAGAAGTGCCTTTAGATAGCTTCTTGGGTGTGAGGCGAAGTTCTCGTTTCTGGGTGTGAGGAGGTTAAGCCACATTTCTCAGAAACTTCACTTGAAAATGTGTAAAAAAGAGCCCAATTATCGTCACCCACATCCTTAAACAACTCATTTTCTGATCTCTAAGTAATTGTTTATATCTTGGGTGAGCAATTATAAAACTCTTTTCTCTCTTAAAACATATATCGCCGGTAAAAAAATTGGTTAAATGCTCATTTTTTGATGATTGACTGACTATTAAAATTTTTGAAAACAAATAAAAATTCAGACAAAGATGTTGTTTTTGCCTTTGGAAGTTCCAAGACGTATTTGGACCCCACAACGAAAAGTTCACACTGCGATTTGCAATACGCATTATTTAATTGAAAATACAGAATTAGAATTCTTTATGTTATTATAGATACTTTTATTAAAGATGATTACCTATAGGCACCTCAATGAATGATAAGGTAGATTTTGTTGAAATCAATTTTGTTAAAACTAAAGTGTTTTTAAAGAACGACGTGATTACAGCTTCAGTGTTGCCGGAAACCCCACAAACCTAGATAAAAACGAATAAAATTCATAAAGTAGCTTTAGCAAAAAGCTCCGAAAAAGATAATTTCTCTATTTCCGGGCATCATAATTCATACATTTTTATTGTTTTTTGGTTTCGAGGTATAATTAATGATTAAAAATTGTGGTTGTATCACAAAAATAGATGAGTACGACTCTTTGATAAGATCGTGAGCCTTTAATAAGGCAATCAATTCGAGGCTCACGATTAGCGAATCTTTTCTATGTCCACCTGCGAGAATTTTCTTTCTCAAAAAAACTGTTTTTTTTTTCTCATTAATACTTTATCTGATGATGACCGTTAGGTCGAAAGCTTATAAATAAAAAAACCATAGTTATTTTACTATTTTTAATCATACATTTTTATGGGCTTTCCGCCAAAACTGAAGCCGTCATTACGCAGTCGTTCTTAAAAACGACCCGTTTTCTCGAGTGTTTCTCGTATCATTGAAAGATTTCAGAAATGAAATGAAAGAATTAAATTTTTTACACATTGAATTGTTAAAGAAAGATATTCAGAGATACCAAAGGATCTCGCATATACATTTTAAAATAACGAAAGTTGAACCAAACGAAAATACGCAACGTAGCCAATTAAAAATTAAAAAAAACTTATTCCGAAAACCCTCGAAATATTTTCAGGAAAACCATTTTTATAACGTTAGGCATCATTTTTGAATTTGTCATAGTCGTAATCATGGCGAGATATACGGTTGGATTTATGATATGTTATATATCACAGATATTTGTCTTCCATATAAAATTTCTTAAATCAGATAGTGAATTTCTACTACCCTTTTCACTGAATCAAACCTTATACCTCGTCTATGTATTTCAGTTAATATCGTTCATAAACAAATCAAAAATTGATTTTTACCAACTAGTAGGAATTACAACAGATAGCCATCATGAGAGAAGATAATCAAATAAATTATGAACTTGAAGCTTAGCTTATTAATTACGACATAAATTCAAAATAAAGGACTATTATTTTGTTAAAAGAAACGGCATGCCGCGGCATTAACTTTTAATATGAATGGTGTTTTTGCAGTGAAGGATGCTGTTTTCAGTCAAAAATTATCTCAGGTAGTTTTTTAGTGGAAGCCACTCTTTACATGATAATTTGAGAAACAAAGGGATATGGAGAAACATTTTTAAATGAATGAAATAACTTTTCTAAATCTGAGAACTAGTTTATAGATTACAGGGTGTCACATTTTTGCTTCCGCTCTTGATTTTTGCACAATTTACTACCCGCCAATCAAAACGTTTGAACTTGGAAGCACCTACGTGTTTGCCAAATTTAAAAATTGTAATTGGCGGATAGTAAATTGTGGAAAAATCAAGAACGGAAGCAAAAATGTGACATGCTACGCTCGCCATGATTCTTTATACTCCGTTTATAGATGGTAAATAGCAGAAGTAATAAACCGTATATAGCTAACGGGGCCATTATACATAAAAAACCTAACATTTTTAAAGATTTGGAATCTCCACACAATTATCTTTCTCCTGGTAATGTAACATGACCGTAGGATCATTTTGTTAATTTGACCCCAAATGGTGTCATATTACAAAATTGACCCCTAGAAATGGTGGTCAGAAATTTTAGAGTGATTGCCGAAAAAATCAACTTCGGACTATATACTGTACTCGAGAAATCCCTGTTGAGTGATAACACCGGTAATTACCGGTAAACCGGAAGTCGGGTTTCTAAAAAATAACTTTTATCCATGTATCAACTCTTTGAGCCTTGATAATTTTGAAATTAGGTCAATCGGATGAGCCATCTCTGAGAACATTCGACGCAACTGACTCTCTCTCGATGGCGTATCTAAAAAAACGCCGCCTGTATATTCCAAAAAATACTTGTTCAATAATTAATTTGGAATTTGAGATAAAACGCCAAAAATATAAACAGAAACGGACTCCGTCTTTAAATCCGAATTCAAATTAAAACAAAAAATTTCAACAACGCAAACTTTAGAAGTTCTATAAGTTTTTCATCGAAGAAAAACTGGGGTCGACGATTTCATTTACAATCATAATCGAAAGGGCGAACGCAATCAAGAAAAAACTACCTTTAACTATCGTTTCCGAAATTTAAGATTCCGAAAACTTAAATTCTATTGATACGATGGTTAAATGGTGTAACGCGCTAAATATTGAATAATGTACACGAATAAGCGCGAATTAGATAGAAGACACAAGCTCCTTCTTCTACATTTTAGGACTGTTTGTAGAAATATTAGAGAAACTGGTCAAAAAACAGGTAAAGGAAGTATTTATTCAGAATTCCAACGGATAGTTTCAAATCATAAAATATGACTAAAATGTGTGAATAAGCAAGATCTTTTACATAGTCATAGTCTACCAGACTGAAACATAGACAATTATTGAATATCCAAAACTTCGTAATCTGAAGCCGAATCCTCGGAATCTGCGGCGATGACTGTGGAAGAAATAGCAACGTTGCGAGAAGCTGATTTTTCAACAATACCAAAAGGAATAAATTTACGCTTACAAATCATCTAAAAAATTAATTTAATTACTAGATTTGTTATTATTTTTAAATACAAATGGTCTAAAAAATTGAAACTGGTGTAGCTAACAATTAAACCATGAGTTTCAACTCAAATTATTAAATATATGATTTTTAAATTTATTATTCGACCAAACGCAGCCAAGAAAATGAAAAAACGGCAAAAATAAATTCTAAAATGTAAAAAAATATACCCATAGCCGCCAATTGTGACCCGCAATGTTCGAAAATTTTGGTAAAATAGGCAGAATGATTTAGATAACGATGAAAAATTTAGGTAACAAGTAACTGGATTTGTTTTTCTTACCCGATTGCTAAATAACCTTTAAAGATTGAAAAAAACCTTTTCGGGTTATATTTTTCCCTCAGAAATTCTGGTTCGATTTTTTGTTTTAACGGTTTTGGTAGTTTATAATTTAATTTGGACCATCGAAAAGTTGGCCCGGTTCGCCCCTTAGTTACATAGATAGGTCCTGAGGTCAAAAAACACTCATGGAAACTTTTAGTTTGGCCCTTAGGCCTCCCGGTGCGCACCCTATACATAGAGCAAACTTGAAAGTATTTACCTGGCACCATGCTTCGAATTTGTCTGGGCATTTGAATAGGAAGCCGACAGCAAGCGAGGGGTCTAACTTTTTCGCCTTCATCCAACACATTTGATCCGTATGAAGACTGCGATCAAATTCGTCAAAATTGAAATTTCCTGACGAAACAGAACTTGGCTGTGTCGTATGGGGGTCGAGATACAATAACCAGCTATCATTTTCGGTCCTTTGACCTCCAACAAAATAATGTGCCTTAAAAATGTTACAAAATAAAATATTTACTTCTGTTAATTGAAGCGGATAAAGTTTATTTTTTTAAATTCAAATCATATTTCGAGTTTTAAGTTGAAAGCTCAAAACACGCTCGAGATAAAGCCTTGTATGAGCTAGCTTTTAAAAGACTTGAACGAATTTCTAAATTTTTCAGCAAATTTTATAATTTTTCTTAGATAGTTTTTCGAGATATACTAAAGTAGAGAAATATAAAAAACCGCTCGATTTTAAGTTGGTCCTACGACTGCTTCACGTTATTTCAACATTTCAGTTAATTTCAACATAAAACTTAGGAGGAGATAGTTTTATCATTTGGTTAAGGTGGTGTTTGATGCAATTTGAAGTTTTTGTGAAATTTTTAAGATTTCATTTTTTCGCTTTTCCAGAGCTCGTAGTCGTCATTCAGCTACAGAAAAAAAATATTTTTCGAGTTAATTATCAATTGAAACCTTTTCTCTCGATTAATCGTAGGATGAAGTTTCTCCTATTCTTCGTTTATTTGGGAGCGCAGATTTAAATAGGTTCAAATTGCATCAACTACCCCCTTAGAGTCCTTTTGTGTCGCTTATGTGTGAAGGAGTGTATGTATACAAAAACATTTGACATTTTTACCACAAGCTTAATGATAGTTCTACAAAATGGCTAATCTGAGTATTAATAAAGCAGTCTTAATTACCTGATTCGGTTTGCCACCCATAATACCGACACAAGATTCATCACTTAAAAATTCCATCAGAGGCTCGATATAAATATCATTGACCGTTTCTAGCCCTAATCTCAAGGGGACTATTAATAATACAGATTGACTGTTTTCCATGTCTTTAAATATCTCTTCTTTGCACACCACAGAGTCCATCGCCACCGAGACGGTACACCCTAAAATCTCTTTTTCGGATTTTGATATTCTCCGAAGGACTTGCGCCATCGTATTGGGGCCAAACCACTCTCCCACTTTACGCCTTTCAGCAGTAGCGCCAGTTAAAGCGATCTGAACAAACTTATAATTTTTAAAATTTCTCGTGATATGTAACAACAAATTTTGTTTTCGAGGGGATAGAGAATCCCTATTAGGGATCGCCTAGAGATGGAGAAATTGGCCAAACATGATGTTAATTACATATAAAAACTAACTTGACCATCAGATTTAAAAGCTGCGGAGGAAAATGATTCTGAAAAAATTCAAAAACAGTCGTATTGACCGGTAAATCTCATGTTTACCGCTTAACATCCATAAGGTTGGTGCCGTTAAAAAAATTACCTCATGATTATTCTACCATTGCCCAAATTAATGTCATTTGCTGTGTTAATTTGAATTTGTTTTGACAAATCTTAAGATAAGTTCCCTAACTCACGAAATTTTAGTCATGCCTTCCTGTATGAGAAGTTTTATTTCGAAAATATTAGTTCTAACCCCCTTTTTAAATGAAAATATTTTTTCATCATATTTTCAAGTGTAGCGCAGAAAATTATTTATGACTTACTTAAGGGGGGTACTGGTCGCTGGTTTTATGAGGCCTTAGGGGCATTATAAATGCTCCAAAATGATAACAAAGTGGACTACCGACCAAATCATCAAAAAATATTTTTCGAAATTTTCGCGTTTTTTTGCAAGTATTTTTTTCAAAATGAAGTTCAAAAATAACATTTGCTTTAATTTAACCACTAAAACTTCAAAATATCACCTTGACGTAAGCCAACTTTCTGATCAGTGTTTGAGTAGCTTTCTTTTGAGCCTATTCACAAAAGAATCGAAGCACTTTCTTTTCGAAAATTTTCTCGTGGGTCCTTAAAAAATCATATTTCCAGTTTAAGGTCGAAATCCGAAAAAATGACCGAGTTTATTGTTCGTATTTGTATAAGCTAGCTCAGAAAAAAAATGAATGCATTTGAAAAAAATTCCTAGGAGGAGATAGTTTTTCCGACGAATAATTGCCAAAAAACGGTGGTTTTCTACATATTCTAGAAAAAATAGAGCGAAATTAGAAATTTTGACCGAGATTAAGTTTGGCCTACCACTTTTACAAGTTATGTCAAAATTTCAGATATTTTCAACATAAAACGTGGGAGGAGATAGTTTTACCATTATGGCTTGGGTCGTTTTTATCACTTATGTGTCAGGGAGTGTGTGCATACAAAAAAGTTTTGACATATTTTTCACGCAAGCTAATCTCAATAATATCCTTAATTAATTAAGGCAGTAACGCGTTTCACTGTTTTTTAACACCTGTAGTTTGATTAGGAAGAGTCGTACGATGTTAAAATTACAGTATGTTTGAGATAATTGTCTTAAGGGGGTATATCTGGCAAATTCGACATATTCACGATGATATATTCTGAAAACTAAAAGCGTATGAGCAAAACCGAAAATGCTAATTTGTAGATCTATCCTTAATCTTGCGAAAAAGTACACCATAAATTATTTTTGATCAGTACACCAATAGGTACAGTATCGTAACAAGGTGACATTTTCCAAACTGTAAAAACTATCTCCTCCCAGACGTTATATCAAATTGAGCTCAAATTTTCACAGATCACGTAACGGTAGTATGCCAATCTTTTAAGACNAAAAAAAATGAATGAATTTGAAAAAAATTCCTAGAAGGAGATAGTTTTTCCGACGGATAATTGCCCAAAAACGGTGGTTTTCTGCATATTCTAGAAAAACTAGAGCGAAATTAAAAATGACCGAGATTAAGTTTGGCCTAACACTTTTACAAGTTATGTCAAAATTTCAGATAATTTCGACATAAACCGTGGGAGGAGATAGTTTTACCATTTTGGCTTGGGTCCGCTTGTGCTGCTTATGTGACAGGGAGTGTGTGCATACAAAAAAGTTTTGACACATTTCTTACGGAAGCTAAAGGCTAGATCTACAAATAAATAATCAATAATATCCTCGAAGCCCTGGTTGGCTAATATTATATCGAGAAAAATCAATGCCAGCGACCAGTACCCCTTTAAGGGTATCCGGGGGCCCGTATCCCGGTTCCAACATTTTCTGCAGTTGTTTCGTCATAAAAATGCACCAAATCAATTGTTTATGTTTTGAACGCATAAAACAACCCAAATGACAACAAAAAATTTTTCGAAAATTTTGCGTTTTTTCGATTTTTTTCTAAGTATTTTTCTCAAGATTATGTTCAAAAATAACGTTTGTGTCAATTTGACCACTAAAACTTCAAAATATCTGGTTGACGTATACCAATTTTCTCTTCAGTGTTTCCCAAGCTTTCTTTTGAGCCTACTTTTGAAAAAATCGAAGAACATTTTTTTCGGAAATTTTTTCACGTGACCTTGAAAAATTCATATTTTGAGTTTGGGGTCGAAATTGCAAAAAAAAACGCCACTGTAAAGTTTCTATTTGTTTTGAACTAGCTTTTGCAAAATTTTGAGCTAATTTGCAAATTTAACCTAGGAGGAGATAGATTTTTCGAGGCGTAATGTCCAAAAAACGGTGGATTTTTGCATGTTCTAGAAAAAATATAGCACTTATC
>SCLH01002333.1:0-26659 GCA_004367855.1 Oikopleura vanhoeffeni
CTAATATTTTCATCAGAAAGTCGACCCTTCCGATTCTTCTGAGGGTACTTCCTACTGAGGTTACTTCCCTGAGATGAACTTTGAAATTTACCTTGAACTTTGACCGGTTATTGTGGTTGACACAACAATTTAAGAGTCATTTTACTAGAAAATTTTGTAGTAAACATATAATTATTTTTAGACAGAGCGATAGCAAATTATTTGAAGTTTAATATGACGTAGTTTAAAATATAAATAGAGGTTTAAATTCATATTATTATTGCACTTTTGTGTGTGACTCGAGGTAATTTTCGCAACTTTTTTTCTTCTTATCCCCATTTAAATGCCTTTTTATTCGTTAAATTTTTTTTTCAATTGTATAGCAAATTGGCTAAATTGTATTTTAAGAAATATAAAATGTATGTTAATAATGAAACTTTGCTTATATATGGCTCGATTTATAAGAATGGCAGCGAGATGGCAGAAATGCAGTCTGGGTACAGACTCACTTCGACATTCTACGAGTTAATACAAATTTTCAATTCGATCGTATTTTGTAAAAAAGAAAGTCAAAATTTCAACAGTTCTTTTGGGCCACCAAAATAATTATTTTCATATAAAATCTGGTCAGCCATCAGTAGTCCTTTAGTCAGACCAAATTAGACCATAGTTGGAATATCGGTTCCAGCAAATAATACTCAAAGAATCTTCTGATAAAATTCACTAATACGAAGTATGTTTTCTAATTATCACTATTATGTTCAAAATTGTGGATTCCGTGCATTTTTTGTCGATTTCAGCCGATCGGGCGAAGTTCGAAAATAACTTCCTATTCGAAATTCTAAGACGAAGGAGCTTTTATATTCGAAAATGACGTTTATGCCCATTGACGATTTACTGCTCTATCTTAATTTTTGCCGGAAATCGAACAAAATAGAAAAAATAAATTTTGTATGTTGTAAAATGTTTTTTTATTTCATCTGAAAAAAAATGATTTAGAGCTGATATAATCTCTGGATAGTTGGCTGACACAACATTTAAATTTGTATTTTATCTTATAATCATGAGATATTCATGGTCAGGAAAGCACTGTTTGTTGTTCAAAATATTTTTGTATGAAATAATTGATATTTATTAATTTTCAAACATAAAAACAACGATTTATAAAAACTGAGAAAGAAAGTCGGACGATTGAAAATACAAAATTTCAAAATCAAAATGGGTATCGATGTTTTTAACCTATCTTGTAAGAGAATTTCTTTTTGGTTCATTTAAGACTAGGATTTTTTTTTTAATAAAAAATTTTCAAAAAAAAATGATTTTAAGGTCAATTTTCGTGTTTTACAGGTAAATGTGATCCAGTTCTAGCGAAGCCGTATGAAGTGATAGAAGGCTGAATTATTGGCTAGTAAAATTAAGCGTTTTCGGCTACCGTTTTTTAATTGAGGGTCGGCGACCAATATTTGACCTCTAATGACGGTCAAAGTTCAAGGTCAATCTGTTTCATCTATAGACTGTTAGTCCCAAAAGAATCGAAGAGTCGACTTTCTAATGAACGTATTAGGAACTATGGTCAATAATGTACTGAGAGGTGGCTAGAGAGCAAAGCTGTCAACAACCCAAGGTCAACCTCAGTTCATCGTAAGACTTGTAAGTACCCTCCCAAAAGAATGGAAGGGTCCGACTTTCTAATGAACGTATAGGAATATATGGGTCAATAATGTATTGAAAGTCGCTAGAGAGCAAAAACTTTTTTGCCCTTGTTTTTGCTCTCTAGCGACCTTTCAGTACATTATTGACCCATAGTTGCTAATACGTTCATCAGAAAGTCGACCCTTCCGATTCTTTTAGGGGTACTTACGAATCTATACGATGAACTTGAGGTGACTTGGGTGTTGACCATTTTTGCTCTCTAGCGACTCTCAGTACTTATTGACCCATAGTTCCTAATACGTTCATTAGAAAGTCGACCCTTCCGATCTTTGGGGTACTTACAATCTAACGATAACTTGAGATTGGACCTTGAACTTTGACCGGTCATTGAGAGGTCAAAATTGTCGCCGACCCTCAATTAAAAAAAACGGTAGCCGAAAAACGCTTAATTTTCACTGGCCAAAAAATCAGCCTTCTAGACTCATATCGGCTTCGCTAGAACTGGATCACTTTTACCTGATAATCACGAAAAATTGACCTTAAAATCGATTTTTTTTGAAAATTTTCATAAAAAAAAAATCTTACTTAAAATGACCAGAAAAAATTCTCTACAAGATAGGTAGAAACATCGATACCTTTTGAAGTTTGAAATTTCTTATTTCAAATCGTCCATTTACACTGAAAAGCCTGTTATCTGATAGAACGTCGGGAAACGCCCTTTTCGTCACAGTCGAAGCAATTCCTGGCTCCTAAACATTAAAATATAGAAATTTTCACAGATTTTAACAAATCTAAAAAAATTCCCATTTTAGCTCCAGGACCGCGGTTAACCAGATGGTTTATGCGATTGGTACTAAAGTGACCAATGGAAAGCGAGATCAAGGATAGTCTATCCTGGATAGATCTTTCAAATCTATTTTCAGAAATGTACCATCTCCACCAGTTTCACCGTAATAAGCGTCACAAATGTCAAAATTTGCCCGTCCCGCCCCCTTAAAATCAAGACCTCGATTTTAAATATTCTTAGTACTCACGTCACTGTATTTCTTGTTAATGTACTTTGGCGTATCCTTGTACCCTCGTTGTTACTGACATCATTTCCGATCAAACGATTAATGAGTCTACGATAATTTGTTGGTTTTTTTTTCTCCTCTCGTTTTGCATCCTTTTTAAATTTAATCTTTTCCTTTACTGCCTCCTTATGGTCCTCCGTCGCTGCTCCGGCACAAGGATTAATTTTGTTCAAAAAGTTTGAAAATTTCGGAGAGCAACAATTACTCATAATTTTGGTCGCAAGGCGCGCCACCTAGAAATTTTTAAAACTAATAAAAAGTGGTAAAAACATTTTTCGCGTCGAAATTGACGTGTTCTAGAAAAGTTTTTAAACTAAGTTAATTGTTAGTATAGGTATTAATAGTTAGGTATTGAAATTAAAATTATAATAAATATCTTTCCGAACATAGATCTGAATCAGCATTTAGAAAATTCTTTCACACTCACTTTTTGTATACACACTCAGTGTGTCACACTGTATCAAAAAAAAAAAAAAAATTATTCGCATTTTAAAGGAGAGAAACAAAGAAAAGCGTAACGCTTTCAATGTACCGTACTGTACAGTGGGTGACGTCAATGGGCATGCCAGCGGACGTCATCAGCAAAACTGACGTCAGAGATACGATGTTTAAAGCCGTAAATCCAACTGAGTTTCAATATCTCATAACGTGTTTCCAGAGATAGAATATCCTTTTCCGAACCAAAGTGCCTCTCAGTAGTAAATAGGGTGATTAAAATGAAACCTAGGAGGAGATAGCTTTTTTGTTTTGAATAGGTGGTCTCGTCAAGGTTACGCATATAGGAGTGAAACTATAAAAAAAGGTTTTCAAATATTTGTTCGCAAGCTAAAGACTGCGCTTTTTGCCTAATATTTCATCGGGAAAAGTCAACTCCAGCGACCACTAGTAGTTAGAGATCTAGCAGGTTAGAATAAAATCTGTTTTTTTAGCAGTGCGCCTGGCGAGTTAAATAATTTGAAGAAATGTGCAATTCCTTTAGTTCAGTGTACTACTCCCCACTCGGGTCCACCGCTTATAGCGTTGTTGAATACGGCTGGTGATTTTTGCTTTCTTACAAAATGATAGGAGACGATGAGTAATAGCTTGCGCAGCGGATCGCCGCGCACCGAGTTGACCGTATGCATACAGTCCTTATTCCAACGAAAAATTGTTATTTTTTCTAGATTCTAGTTCAAAACATTAATTCCAAAAAATTCCAAAATCATAAAGAAATCATGCCAAAATTAATTCTTTCGAAAAAGCAAATTCTGCCCTTGCAATTAAACAATGTCATCAAAATGGTAAGGTTATAAAAAGACATTTTATTTATCAAGTCTTCGATATATCATTCTCTAAATGGTAAGGCGGCAAATTTTTCCGAAGGGCAAAACCCACACACTTATCCAAAGGAAGCGCCGACCAATAATAAGTTCCGTCTCAATTATGGCTTTATTAATCCATAGGACCATATTCGGGAGGAACAACAAAAATTAAATAATATTGATCAATTTTGTGAGGAATTAGCAATTTTTGTAAGAGATTGTCGCGGCTTTTTAAAAAATAAAGAGAAATTAACTTTCTGAAAGTTCAAAAAATTTTGTGTTTAGATTCAGGTCCTTCTAGGGAGGTACTAGACAATAATAATTTTTTCTATTTTTCGCAATCTGCGTAATGGCGATTTGTTAGTATTTTGACATCTAATTAGGGGATCTCCGGCGTTGAAATAAGACTATTTGAAATAAGGAATTTCAAAAGTAAAAAATCGGTTTCAATGTGCTCATGCTATCTTGTACCATTGTGGTAGATAATTTTTTTATTGTACTATTGTGGTAGATAATTTTTTTCTGGTCATTCTACGACTTAGGATTTTTTTTGTTTTTGAAATTTTTTAAGGGTCAAACACGAACGTGAATCTGAAGGACCGGAGATCATATTCTAAAATATGTTACTTATACCGACACGGCGGTCGATTTGGCATGTAAGAATTTTGTGCAAATTAAGAACCGGTCTACAACTGTAAGTTCGAGGTGCTTGTGTTACTTCGACAATACCACTAAATAAATTCCTGGGGTAAACTTTATAATGAAAATATAAGCAACCATGGGTTAATTATGGATAAGGGGGACAATTAAGTGGGTGGTCGTCGTAAAATGAGGCTCTAGGAACAAAATGTCGAATTCAATTGCAATGATTTTATTATGAACATATAGAAAATTACAAGCATTTTGGTACTCGTTTTATTTTAGTACAAAGTCAGAAAAGCACTTTTGGTGATTTCAAATGAAATAAGTTAAATTTCTTGATTTTTGGAAAATCAAAACACGATTTATAGAAAACTGAGAAAGAAATTCGGACAAAACTCTCAATGCTGATCCGCACGGAGTATTCAGCTGCACATTCATATACAGGGTGTAAGATTTTCGTTTCGAATGTATAAGTTTTAAATCCTGGGAGCAGATACATTTTAATCGAGACTCCTAAAATAGGGTTAAAATACTGTTTTTCGGTGTTTCTGAAGCCAAATCCAAGATTTTTTCTAAAAAGCTCTGAGATGACCTACTCACGTTCTGTCCGGTTAATTTTAGTCATAGATCATTGTTGTACCTTGAAAAACCAGAGACGAGATATATTTTGAAAAAATAGTTTCGTCAGTTTTGTAATCACGTTTCTGATTGGACGAGCCATCCGTCACTTTCGATTTTTTTTAGGATGCAATATTTTGTACTTTGCGACAATTGGCGACTAAACCACTTAAGGGTCCGCTAACGAGCAGAAAAATAATTGAGTTTACATTGAGGTAATTTTAAAGTCTTGCTTACCATCCTTACTCGCTCATTTTACTGTTGTATACATTTTCAAATCGGCCGCGTTTATTTTTCCATACTCAAAGAAACACAAAATAACCCTGATGAAAGAAATAGTAGGCGTTGATACACGTCCAACGCCCCATCTTGACCTTCTTATCCAATCACTGATGTTGACATTTTCGGCTACAAAAATGAAAAACTAAAAATAAAGAATCGAGCAGAAAGTGGAATATTTCCAAAGGAGAATGACAAAAAACTTATTCCAAATTAAAGGGCTGAATTTTCGTAGGCGTATTTGTATTGGGCGTTAGCCCACTGCTTTTATAGATTGCTGACTCAGATTGCTGAGAATGTTATTTAGAGAAATCGGGAACTTTTATACGTATTTTATATCATATTAAAAATACGTTGGATATAACTTTTATAACTCGGAAACCGAAAGCCATTTTACGAGTTGATATCGACCGTTTTTATCGTTAAACGACAGAATAATTTATCGTTTTCCAAGGTTAAAAAAATAGTTTGCTCATAAGAGAATAAGTAGCTGAAAAAGAAATAGAATTAAAAAATATATTTTGATCATTTTCCTTAGATGGTTCCTGAAAGTGACAGTGGTCGATATTATCAGTATTAATAGAGCGTTTTAAAAATACAAGTTTTCAATTAAAAATTACTTCTTATCCCTTGGGAACAAACATTTTAATAGTTCAGATTTTATTTTGATAGACGATTTTAAATAAGGAAATTCCGTAACAAAATTTGGTTCTGAATTATCAATTTTCCTCTCTAGCGACGCTTGTGTCCATAATTGATCGGGGTTGTAAGTAGCAACTTGCTACTGCGTTCATGAGAAAGTCGACCTCAAGGAAACAAAGAAATCTTAGCTTATTTTCTAAAATACCTCACATTACCCAGTGAGATCGTTCTGAACTGGTACATACGATTTTTTTTTAATTTTTGGGCATGCAGAGCTGTTTTAAATTTCCGGTTTTACCGGCCATTAACCAAAAATTATCGGTTTTCCCGGAAATTCCGGATAAGAAATCGGAAATCGAAAAAAAGCGTAGCTTGAAAAGATCTATTATGGGTCTCCACCATAAATTTTATGGCCCAAAATTTCAGAAAAATCGTATGTACCAGTTCCGAACTATCTCAGTGATGTGAAATATGATATCTCAGATATCTAAAAAAAATATAGACAATACTATTGATAATTATTTTACGATCATTCGCGTCCTGGTAAAAGCTCTACTGTATATTTTTAGAATAATTTACATAAAAAAATGTTTTTCTATTTCAGAATCCTGCCATGTTATCCCGTGTAGCTAAAAGCGGATTACGTTCAGCTGGTGCAATTCCAATTGCCGTAAATGAACCAATTTTATCTTTTGCTCCAGGAAGTATTGAAAGAGCAAACTTACGGGCTGCACTTACAGTAGTAGAAGCTACTTGCAAAGATATCCCAATTATTATCGGAGGAAAAGAAGTCAGAACCGATAATGTCAGGATAGGATTTGTAATCACCTTATTTATCACCATTTTGATAATCAACATTTAAAAAATAATAATGAAAAAAATACACAAAATGATTAATTCCAAAATTAAGCACCAAAACCCTATTGTTTGTTAAAAATTGGACAAAAAATAAGGTGAGGAAATGTTTACACCACGTTTTCGTGTCCAATCTCGAAACAAAAATATAACCTTTAAATTTGACACCTATGTTTGACACCTTTTCCGTCATTCTCTCATCAGCAACAACAATAATTATGCGGCGGTAAATTTATTTCTTATTTTTTTGAAATTTTCTCGAAAATTTTTGTTTAGTTTTATACAATTTTAAAACCTAAAAAATTTGTCAGATAAAGTTCGTATCACATACATGTATTTGAAAAATAATTGTGACCGACATAATTTTTTGAAAAAAGTTAATTTTGGTGATATGACCCCGGTGACAAAATCCTGGCTTTAAGATATCAAGTTTCCCCATATAATCATTCACAAAAAGTTGCAAAATATTACTGGGCCGATAAGGAACTTATCACAAAAGCTGCAGATGCTGCTGTCGCCGCTCAAGTAAGTTTGTAACATAGTTTCCTACAAACTTCAGACTGTAAATTACTTCGGTCAAGTAGACAATTTGAAAACGGGAGATTTAAACATATTAGATTTCAATGTCTGACAAAAAATTGAGTTGTATCCTTTCGGAGGCGGTGGTCTATTTATCATTGAATTGTTTTTGGTCACATAAAATAAATTAAGTCATTATAAAACAATTGGTTTTACTCTACTAGAAAACTGACAAAATTTCGCCAATTAGTACAATTTGCTCTCGAAAATTCAAAATGGAGATATATTTGGAAAATTCAAATTAGCTAGTCCTATTATTTTTGAGGTTTAGTTATCGAAAAAAAAATTTCAAACTTTTTTGGAATCGGGATCTAGAATTTTTCAAAATTGACTAAATTTTTTCATTTATTTCTCACTTTATGATTATAGAATAAACCGAAACGTCAAAAAACACAATTTTTTAATAAACAACTTATTATAATATAAAATATAGATATAATAGACGTTTCGCATTTATTGCATCATCAGTATTAATTTTGGACTAATTGTTCAGAAGATAATGCTGGCTTTTATACCGAGAATTTATTTATTATTATATATCTCGAAAAAATTTGGTACATGAAGTGTCGAGCATAAGGAGCCTAGGCTAATCTCGTGTGGGGGGAGCGGGGTATTGTATCAACTAGGGCAAAATCAAACGGGCCAACCCCCACAAGGCAACCTCCCCATGATTTGTATCGTTAAAGATTTTTTTGAGCTTTTGTATGCAATTTCAAATTCAAAAACGTCGAACCATTATGAGATTTTGTCATGAGGAGTAAAATCTCATTTTATTTATTTTAGCACGAATGGGAACACCGGCCACTTCGGGATCGTGCCCAAATTTTCTTGAAAGCATCAGAAATGATTAAAGGCCCAAAACGTGCTGAAGTTTTAGCTACTACTATGGCAGGACAAGCTAAAAATGTTATTCAAGCTGAAATTGATGCAGCATGCGAACTTATTGATTTCTTCACTTTTAACGTCCAATCCGCTCTAGAATGCGAACAGGAAAAGGGACCAAACTTTTATTCAAAATAAAGGTAGTCCACGGTAACAATATTTTTGGCCTAAAAAAGTTTAGTATGACCCCATATCATATGGGCCGTATGAGGTTTTTTGTATTTGTATACCTATAAATCCAGGATACAAATTGATTTTGGAAAACTAGTAAAACAGAAAATAAGTGGTTTCGTCATAAATAATGACGAGGGACCGTCAGCTGGGAACTCGAGTTTTCTCCAAGTAGTTTTCAATAAAATTACAAATTTTTCATTTTTTAAACTCAATTTTCGCCACCCAGTGGTGGTGTGAGCATTTTTTATGGTCATATTTTCCTTAGTAAAATGTATTTATATGCCCAACTTGAAAATCAAGAAATCCCCAGCTGACGCGTCATGACGGTCCCTAATTATGACTCATAATTTATATTCTAATTTTGTTAATTTTTTCAACATCGTCTTCTAATCATCTGTTCTTTACTGGGAGTATACATTTTTGGTCGAATTTTTTCTCCTATTTTTTGTTTTGAAAAATGCGTGGGTGCAAATAATAAAATGTAATAAAAAAATTTAATGTCGTAAAAACACAAATTTCCGAGTAATTATGATAACATAAATCTGCCGGTTTCAATGCATGAAATCAAAATGTAACGGAAAATGAAGATATTTTACTTGTAGTGCTGATTTTCGCCTACGCACTTTCATAGCAAAATATAGGCATTTATAGAATCGTCCTAAAATGCTTTCTACTTTTGTTTTAGCACGTAAAAATTACTTGCTCGTCGTTTTCAGTTTTTCCGTCTTTTGGGTGGTTTCCTTCAAAAACTGAAATTCTAAATATGAAGAATGGCGTTCTTCACTGCGTGGTTTGTGATTTCACTTAGGTCGCTTTTTTTTCGGTTGCTCCACCATGATTTCGACGACTGGGAGAACTAGACAAGATAGCGACAAATAGTTTTCTGCACGTGAAACCTTGGAAAAAAATATGCGGTAGAAAAAATTTTGGCTTCCTAGGTTGATCACGTGACCGGAAATCAGTCATCGAAATTGCTCAAAATGACCGAAAAACCGTTTTTTTGCGAATTACCGGTGAACCGGTGATCATCGGAGAAAAGAAAAAAATCCTGCATTTCAAAATTCGGTTAAGATTAAGATGCAAAAAACCGTTTGTCTCTATCTAGTCTAGTTTCTCTCAGAACAGATACCCCTTAGGTGGAGCAACCGAAAAAAAAGCGACCTTAACGAAATCAATGGAATTACAACCAGTATGCCATTCCTTAAGGAATTCCTTTAAGGAATTTGGCGCATATATCATTTTTCGAAGGATTTCCTTTCATTTGTTTTTAAAGATGGAGTAATTTTGTCATAAATTTGTTTTAAACCTACTCACTTTACAAATTTGAATCCTTTGGTCAAGATGCAACCATTAAGCCCAGATGTTGGCGTCACAAATAGTATTCACTACCGAGGACGTGAAGGGTTTACCGCCGCCATTTCACCATTTAACTTTACAGCCATCGGTGGCAATTTAGCTGGTACACCAGCAATGATGGGAAATCCAACTCTGTGGAAACCATCAGATACCGCTGTTTTGTCAAATTATCTTGTCTATGAAATTTTAAGAGAATGTGGATTACCAGATAATATTATTCAATTTATTCCAGCTGATGGACCAGTTTTTGGAGACGCAATCACTAGTCATCCTTATTTATCAATGATCAATTTCACCGGCTCAGGTATTAATATTTCTTTTACGATTGTAATACAATCATAGTTTACAAAACTTGACCGAAAAAACCAATTCATTAAGATTATTTATCCTGATCAAAAGTTTTATTTTTTCCAATAAATAGTTATGGTTCCCACTTCAACCACGGTTCACATAATAATCTTTCACCGAAAGACAAATTAAAAAGAGGAAATTTCAGATTTTGCACATAATCGAAAGAAGAGGTTTCACCGGATGTTATTCTTACTGAAAATTAATTTGTGAGTGACGTCACTGGTCTGTAGAGCTTTTAGAAAAATCTGAAAATAGAAAAGTTATGTTAGCCTTTCTCGAGACGAAATTTTTTAGGTGGCGCTAAATCATAAGATCGTATTTTTTATTTAAAATTAAACTTTAGTGATATTTTCATGATTTAGTATCACGAAAAGATGCGCAATTATTAAACCACACGTGACGGTAGAGCGAATTATTAGTATTATTGTAGTCTAAACATGTTCTGGAATCCATCTGAATTTTCTAGAAAACGGAAAATTAAGGTAGCTTTTTTTTAGGTAGGCCCACTTAAGAGAGTGGGTGTCGCTGATTTGGGCCTCTTCCAAGGTCATTTCCCGCCAAACTAGCAAAGGTGATATTCCAAAAAAAACATTTGTTACTAACAGAACCAACCTTTGCGGTAATTTTGAATTTAACAGTAATCTGATACAATCCCACCTACCCGACACCTACGCTTTTAAAAAAGCTTCTTAAAAAGACACGCAGTTCGTACCTACTACTTCAATTTTCACATTTTTTATTATTTTTTTTGCGTGAGGCTCCGGAGAAGCCTAACAAATAATGCAAAATTGCTTTTGATTTAAAAATTTTGCTTTCGGCGCCCAAAACAGCAAAAAAAACGAAAAACAAAAATTATTGATTTATTTATGATTTAAATTGAAAGTGCGCTCATTTTGTTTTCTTTTGACGCTACCGAGTTAAAAATTGCACCAAAATCCTTAAAAGTGTTTGTATTTACGGAAAAAATTATTTTGAAGCATTTTTTCTGGTTTCTAAATTTTGTCAAAAATTTAGGCTCAAAATGAAAAGTTGCCATGGCCCCCAAGAAACGCCGAAGCAAAATTTCGAAAAAAACTCTCTAGTTTTATTGTTGAACAAGTTTTGTGCTTTCAGATGCGGTATGAGTCGAAACTATATCTCTCAAACTGGTGGAGGAGATAGCTTTTGCCTGAGCCTCCCAAACTGATCATTTCAAAATTTTAATTTTTGGTTTTTTCGCGTTTTGTCCGCTGAAAGCAAAATTTTAAAACAAAAGCGCTTTTGCATTATTCGTTAGGCTTCTCCGGAGCCTGACACAAAAACAATGATGAAAATTGAAGGAGTAGGCACTAACTGCGTGTCTTTTTAGGAGGCTTTTTAAAAGCGTAGGTGTCGGCGTAGGTGGGATTGTATCAGATTACTGTTAAGTTTAAAATTACCGCGAAGGTTGGTTCTGTTAGTAACAAATGTTTTTGGAATATCACCTTTGCTAGTTTGGCGGGAAATGACCTTGGAAGAGGCCCAAATCAGCGACACCCACTCCCTTAAGGGGTATCTATTATGAGAGAACCAGACTAGATATAGCGACAAACGGTATTTGCATCTGAATCTTAACCGAATTTGTAGTGGTGAAAATTTTTCTTTTTTCCGGTGATTACCGTTCACCGGTAATTCGCAAAAAAACGGTTTTTCGGTAATTTTGAGCAATTTCGATGACTGATTTCCGGTCACGTGATACACCTGGGAAGTCAAAAAAAATTTCTACCGTATATTTTTTCCAAGGTTTTACATGCCAAAAACCATTTGTCGCTATCTTGTCTAGTTCTCCCAGTCGAAATCACAAGTGGGCCTACCTAAAAAAAAGAGACCTAAACAACAAATATTTTTACACAAGATGGACAACCGATAGTTTTAACTATATTTAAACAGATTTTAGTAAAAACTTTCCAACACATCAATATGGAAGTTGCGAAAAATCTTCCAAGTTTCAAAACTTTCCCAGCTCTCATTGGTGAATGCGGTGGCAAAAACTATCACTTTGTTCATAACAGTGCTGACGCCAGACACGTCGCAGTAGGAACAATCAGATCAGCTTTTGAATATTCTGGCCAAAAATGCTCAGCATGCTCAAGGTAATGTTAAAAGTGATTTTATCTGGATGATATAGCTCGAAACTGGCACATACATATCTGAAATTTTGAAAAATGACACTGCAGAGCCGGATTTTTTCTTTAAAAGAAATTTTCGGTTCATGTAGTTCTTTTTTTAATGGTCCATACCTAGGGAGCGCACNGTTGACCCAGAAAAAAAACGATTCCGGGCACAAAAAAAAAGTTTTTGGCCATCTAGTGGTCAGAAACTGACTTTTTAAAACGCCCATTTAGAGCACTAACTTCGATTTTGAGCATACAAAACTCCATTTACTTGATTTTTCAGAATTAGGGCCGTTGTCACAATAAAATTTGTTGCCTTATGAAATTAAAAATTTTTGAAAAAAAAAACTTTGGTCATTTCGTAGGAATGTCGGACTCTAATTTTTTTCTAAAAGCAAAAATTAAAAAATCCCCGACAAACCCCAAGTCACCAGCCCAAATTTAAATAAAAACCGGTATTTTAACCGGTAAAAAATCGTATTTGTGAAAAAAAATATTTTTTTTATTTGTTAATTTTGAATTCTGCTCAAGATTTTTTTTTCTCGTTTTGCTTCAACAGCAACCGTTTAAAACTTAGAAATTGGCCCGGTGCGCTCCCTATCCATACCATAATTCTGTACCGTAAAAGCGAAACTTTAATTACTTGACAAAAAGAAACACCATAAAAATTTAATTCAATTTGTTGAATTAGTATTCACTGAAGTCAATTTTAATTAATTTTAGTAAACTTTTTTACTATCCCTGTCGGTTGTTTGGCTTTTAAATCGAACAAATTTCAGCTAATCAGAGCCGAACACCTCAAATATCCGTGTAAAAACCGAAGG
This sequence comes from Oikopleura vanhoeffeni, assembly GCA_004367855.1. NCBI lineage: Eukaryota > Metazoa > Chordata > Appendicularia > Copelata > Oikopleuridae > Oikopleura > Oikopleura vanhoeffeni. The sequence goes on from SCLH01002333.1 coordinate 13,341, forward strand.
GGACAGTAGTATTTTTCGTATTTTAAAACTTTGGAAATTTCCAGTTTCTGTAACCTTGTTTATTGTATATTTAAGATGTTATTACCCTGCGTCAAGATGGGAAGAAATTAAAGAACATTTGTTAGAAATTCACTCTAAATTGAAGGTCGGTGATGTTTCAGACTTTTCTATTTTCATGTCAGCTGTTATCGACGAAGCCTCATTCGACAGAATTTCAGGTTAGTCTTTAAGAGGGTCTCCGTCAATATAAACCCAAACAATCTCCTGATCGTTTTTTTAATTTTCAGAATAGATTATTATGGGTCGATAGTAAAATGTATGTAATTTGAGATTTCGAAGTTTAACAGACTAGAACAAGAGTTCTAGAATATAGAATTCCAAAATTTTAGCTGGGTAAAATTTTTTAGATTGAAACTCAATCATTGAATCCTTTAAAATTATATTATAGTTTAAACTCCATTTTATCAATCAAAATTTACTCTCTGGTTTTTCAGGATGTCATTGCATTTTCGAATTTTTTTTTTACTAGTAGTAGGTTTTACTCATGGTGGTTTAACGTAGAATTTCCATCTACGGTTTCAATTTAGTCTGTCCCGCTGCGTACCCTAACCATTGTGCATGAAGTTTGCAAAATTTTTATTTATAGAACTTTTCAGGTTCTTTTGACTTGAAAATATGGAATGTATACACGTTACTATCGACCCGATAAATAGTTCTTCCTGTGATATTAAAGTCCTCGTTCTTAACCTATTTTAAAGAAATTCCGGACGATTAACTTTTTTTTTTCAAAAACCATTTTAACATATTTTAAGGGTTTATTGAGCATGCTAAAGCTGATCCATCATGTACAATTATTGCTGGAGGAAATTGTGACAAATCAAAGGGATATTTTGTTGAACCAACCATCATTTTAACCACTGATCCAGAATCTAAAACAATGTCAGAAGAAATTTTTGGCCCAGTTGTTACCATTTATGTTTATGAAGATGACAAAATAGACGAAACAATTGAATTACTAAAAAATACATCAAGTAAGTATTAAAAAAATCGGTGAAGGTATTTTTCTTTTATTTCAAAATTCGTTGTTTACTTCTTTTACTCATTATTAAATTAACATGAAATCAATCAAATTACTGAAAACACATCAAGTGAGTTATCAAAAAATTGGAAAAGGTATTTTGCGTCAGTTTTTCTTTTTTAAAATTGCATTTTTCCAAAAATTTAATTTTTCAAAAAAAAAATATTTTTTTGTATTTTATTCAGTTTTAAAAAATAAAATAATATAAGATGCAAAAGATACCGCAGCAGATACTAACGTCCAAAAAAAGAGTTGTTAACAGAAACAAATCCTTGAAAGTTTGATTAAAATGACATTTTAGTGTACGCTTTGACTGGCGCTATTTATTGTGAACAAGAATCGCTTGTCCAGAAATTAGCGATGGAGCTCAGACAGACTGCAGGAAACTTTTATATCAATGATAAGGTAATTCTAAATACAAATTTGACATAAATTATTACTATAGTATAAAGCTGCGAAATTTAGCTTTATATTAATGAGCTGTCATTTAAAAAAATGAAAACGATTTCCGAATTGTTCTGTTTTCAAATTTTTAAAATAATATTTTTAAAGATGTACTTTATTTTCTTGCAAAATGTCGTTTCACAAGGGTGTGCGTACTTTCGGCGGACGCCCTAGTATCACTTCTGAATTGAAATGGCAGAAACATAAAACATTTTCAGAGGCATTTTGAAATTCATGTTTTTTTATATTTTGCATAAGACAAATTATATGGATAAATTTGAGGATTCATGTTTTATTTTTTGAAGACAGTACATAATAAGACAGATTTAAACAATTGCACTATTTTAACATACATTTGAAGTCTTTCATTCTATTGCAACAGCAGATTACAAATTTATAACAAATTTAGTCACATTTTTGGTGCAAAATAAATGTTTTTTCGACAATTTGTGAGGTTAAATGGTTTTTTTTCGATAATTTTAGATTTTAGTAGAAGATGATTTTGCTGAAGCATATTTTTTTGTCCTATTTTTAATAATTGTTAAATATCGTGTCGTTCCATAAATAAGTACGGAGATTAGTTTTTCAACAACAACTTTTAAGGGGGTGGTGTGAGGTGATTTCTGACATTTTGGAGGCTTGGTACGGCTAAACTTGATGACGGTACAATATTTCTCACCAATACATATGAAATATCTATCTTGGATTCTCGCGATTCCATTAGACAGTTCAGTTACCATTCCCACCAACCATCTGGTTAACCGCGGTTAACATGAGTCCCTCAGCTTTTTTCAAAGAAACAAGGATCCTAGAGCTTATATCGTAAAGTTTTGAGATCTGGTTAGAATCCGTAAAATTGTCTGAATTTTAGTGAATGAGAGCTATTTTTTCCGATTTTGCCTCAGGGGTCAGCAATCTGGTTGAATATGCGAAAAATGGGTGTTTTTCGACGTTTTGATACAAGGCTTTTTCTGTGGATATGCAGAAACGTCATTTTCGAATATAACAAGCCCAAGGGTTGGTGAACATCGAATGGGAAGTACTTTTTTGAATTTCGCCTGATCGAAATTTTTGCTGTAAATCGACAAAAAGTGCGCGAAATCGAAAATTTTGAACATTAAAGTGAGAATTAGAAAAATCAAGTGCCACCAAAAGTTTCTTGTATACGATTTGCTGGAAACGATATTAGCAACTATGGTCTCATTTTCAACCACAACGGATTCTAGAAAAAAATTGGGTTTTTCTATAAATATTTCGTTTTCTCTCTAGCACTGTTTGTGTTGAAAAATGAGACCATAGTTTGCTAATATCGTTTCAGCAAATCGTTATACAGGGAATCTTTTGCTGCATTTAGATTTTTCTAATTTTCACTTTTATGTTCAAAAATTGTCTTATTTCGCCTCAGCTTTTTGTCGATTTACAGCCAATCAGCCGAAATTTCAAAAAGTACTCCCCATTCGAGGTTCATCAAACCCTTTTGCGGCTTTGTTATATTCGAAAATGACGTTATGCATTTCCACGGAAAAAAGCTTTGTATCAAAACGTTCGAAAAAACACCCTTTTCGGCACATTAAACCAGATTGGCTGACCTCTGAGGCAAAAATCGAAAAAACAGGAACCCAATCAATAAAATTCAGACAATTTTCCCAGATTTCTCACCCAAATCTCAAAAACTTTTCCGATATAAAGCTCTAGGATCCTTGTTTTCTTTGAAAAAAGCTGAGCGGACTCGTGTTTCAACCCGCGGGTTAACCAGATGGTTGGTGGGCAGTGGTACTTGAATTGTCTAATGGAATCGCGAGATCAATGATAGATCTTTTATATGTATTGATGAGAAATGTTGTACCGTCATCAGTTTAGCCGTACCAAGCCTACAAAATGTCAAAAATCACTCACACCACCCCCTTAAAAGAATAAACAATTTAGAAAGAGTTTTATAATTGAGATGTAAATGATAATTGACAATATACTTTTGTGTCTGAAGAAAATTTACTAATCCCATTATAGTGACATTTTGAACATATTTTTTATAAAATTTCTGTGTCTTTAAGGACAATCCAGCAAACTTTACCGTGTCCTTATAGACAAAGACAACCTTCAAAACTTATTCATTAAATGGTTTTGCATCAGACGTTATCAAAATTTACTTTTATTATGTAATTATTGGTTCTTGTGTTTTTGTGTAAAATAAGTATTTTTGGTGTAAAACAAAAATTTTTTGACAATCATTGGTGTAAAATCATTATATTTTGACAGTTTAATATTAAATTATTACCAATGTTAAATGTATATTTTAGTCTACCGGATCAGTTGTCGGCCAGCAATGGTTTGGCGGTGCCCGAAAATCTGGAACTAATGATAAAGCTGGAGGACCTCTTTACACTTCACGATTCGTGAGCCCACAAGCAACTAAAAGAACCCATTTCCACATTCATGACTGGGACTATCCTTCAATGCAAGAAGAATAATTATTTTATTCACAAACTGACAAAAACCCTATTTCTGTGTATAATTTATTTTCCTCACAATCTCAATTGTGCACTTCTAAAGACAAAGGAGTTTAAAATTGTTATCCTTCACGATTAGCTGCATTTCACTATTTAAAACATAAATAAATATGTTTAATAAACTTGAAAATGTATTTTTATTGGATCCGGAGGATTTCATCTCATTTTTCTGAAATTTTGGCTCTGGTAGAAGAAAAGCCGGTAGCCAGGCCTAACAAAAATTTGCAAAGCAGGTTTTGTGAATGAACATTTCTCCGCATTTTCTTGATACATTTCGTTCGCCTGAGTTTTTCTTAAAGATGGATGAATTAATTTNTTTAGAAGAATAAGGTAAACCTCAATAAAGACTTTTTGATATACCAAATTGGGTAGATTCGATAGAATCTGGCGAGAGCCTTGGCGTGTACATGATTTCGTATGAAGATGGTTCGTATGACATCCCTGCTCATATGTACAATGAATTTGCAATGGTTGGTAATTTTGCAAAACGAGCTGAAGACACCAGCATAAGGATTGTGAGCATAATTTTACCCGATCATTTTATTAAATTGATTAACTTGTTTTAAACTAAACCGAATCATTTTCTATCAGTTAAAATATCCTATTTAACTTGAATGTAGGGTGTCAGAACAATTTACATATTTAATTTTAAAATGGAATGATTCTTATGAGCTCCTTGACGCCTCAAAATGACCCTACTTATACAAAGACTAATCAAACTTTAAAATAAATTTGGTTAAAATCTTACGATTGATTCATTTTCGTCAAAATTTTCTGAGATTATATAATATTTTGTATAAGTTTTTGAAATTTGCATTATTATTTGTGAGATCATCTTAAATTAAGTCTTAATAACGTCAATGCCCAGAATTTAATTTTCATATGTTTATTTTGTAAATTAGAAAACTTAGTAATTGAGAATCCACTGCAAAATAATAAGATAGCATTTAAAGATGCAAATGACTTTTTCGAATACCGTTTTCTAGAACATTTGAGTTACTTGAAACCATTATCTAATCAGTATTTAATAAACCTCAGATCACAAAAAATCTAATCCGCCACAAAAAGTGACACTTAATAAAAGTATTAATAAACAATGTGATGAAAATTCTGTATATTTGAAAAATTTAAATTTTTTAACCCTCATAAATTTTTTTGTGAAAACTGTATATTCAATCGAGTTCTTCATCGACTCAAGTCAACTTATTGCAATAACGTTTTTTTCGAATAATATTTTGTTAAAATAATGCGTTCTAAAATAAGTGTAGTAAAAATAATTATTGCACCTTAAAAAGTACAAAAGCTCACGAATGGTACGCTCGTTTTGTTGGCGAACGTGGTGCACCAAGTGGTATGGCTTCTCATAATTCTCCAAAGTTCAAAGATTATGAAGGACATGACGTTCTTATAGATCACGGTTTTGTTGCAACTTTTGTGATGCAATTTCCGATGTATACCATTCATGACATGCAGATGAATCAATTTTACAAAGACGCCATTAAAAGTTGGATGAAGGCGGAATTGGCATGGTGGAAGAAAGCAGATAGTGACCCTAATCAAAGGTTGCTAAACTCTTATTTATATAATATAAATTATATATTATAACCAAATCCGGATCATATTTAGGGTGTACGCGATTAAATAAATTCAGTGTCGAAGCGATCGGAGGTATATTTGAAAAATCACGTTTTAGAAATCATATTACACACATCAGCATGAACTATTTTCTATTCTAATCTACATTTGAATTCCAAAAATTATTGAACAAAGGTTATTGGTTTATAGATATTCAATTATAAAAGACACTGACCTGATCCATATTTGAACATTTCGATTGGCGGATAGTTAGTGCAAGAAAAAAAGAGTGTAATGGATAACAAAGTAATTCTAGTTTTGATATGAAACGAAAATTTATCCTTATACCAAATAAATCAGAATTAATTACTTGAATTTTTTCAAATTAATTTTTCAGTATTTGGACCAAAACCGGCGGAAGTGTCAACATTCATGGTAAAGTGTTTGGTGTAAGTGCGGGTACCACCGTCAATGGCTATAAAGCGAATAATTTTGATAGCAATCCCTACAAAACATTTTCAACAAATATCATGGCTGGATTTTTACCGTTTGTTGACCCTGCTGAAAAAATCATGATCAACGAAAATTTACAATATTTATGGGATAACAACGGTAATTAAAATTTATTTCTAAATAAATAAAGAAAAACTGAAGTCTGACTGAGATGAAATTAATTTGATGATTAAGGGTATCCCTGCTCCTAATTTGACATTTTCTCGATTAAATATTAGCCGAACAAGGCCTCGAGGATATAATTCAGGTTAGCCAGTTTGTAGAACTAGCCTTCATCTTGCGTAACACATGTGTCAAAACTTTTTTGCATGAATACACTCCTAGACACATTAGCAAAACAAGGAGACCTAAGCCAAAACCGAAATTCCTACTCCTCTGAGGTTATATGTTGAAATAAACCTTAATTTTAACATAACCTGTATAATTAGTATACAAAACTGAACAGTGGCGTTTTTGTCGATAAAGGCTATATTTTTTCTAGAACATGCAAAAAACCACCGTTTTTTGGACATTACGCTTCGAAAAATCCTACTCCTCCCAGGTTAAATTTGCAAANACAGTGGCGTTTTTGTCGATAAGTGCTATATTTTTTCTAGAACATGCAAAAAACCACCGTTTTTTGGACATTACGTCTATAAAAATCCTACTCCTCCCAGGTTTAATTTGCAAACTAGCTCAAAATTTTGCAAAAGCTAGTTCAGAACAATAGAAACTTTACAGTGGCGTTTTTTGGCAATTTCGACCCCAAACTCAAAATATGAATTTATCAAGGTCACGTGAAAACATTTCAGAAAAAAATGTGCTTCGATTTTTTCGAAAGTAGGCTCAAAATAAAGCTGGGGAAACACTGAAGAGAAAGTTGGCTTACGTCAACCGATATTTCGAAGTTTTAGTTGTCAAATTGACACAAACGTTATTTTGGAACATAACTTTGAGAAAAATACTTGGAAAAAAATCGAAAAAACACAAAAATTTCGACAAGGAACCACGCGAAACCCCAGTGCCTGACCCTCCGGAAGTAAAGTAAGGATATAAGTCTAAGTGACTTTTACAGATTGACTGTTTAACCCCCACCTGCAAATCTGTGTTTTAAAACACAGAGACCAAAAATATTTTTGGAAAGTATCATTTTGGTCGGCGGAATATCCGAACAGACCCCCAAAAGTTCTTCTTATTTTTAGTTTCAAGAATTTTTGCATTATCAATTTTTACCCATGGCACTACCTGGTGGTGTAATTGATGGTCAAAATTTTGAATTGACGATTTGAAAAGGTTCACATCGCGTGCACAAAATTTCATTTGATACAAATTGTCGCCCATGAAATTCTCTCTAAGATAGATAAATGAAAACTTTCCGGAAGATAAGAACTGAATCAAATACTTTAAAATAAACATTTTTCGCCTACGCATTTTCAGTGGTTAAATTTTACCATCAAATTACTAAAAATTTTTCTTCAAACTTATCTCACAATAGTTTGTTCTGTTTTTACTGACAATTCGTTGCGGTCACGCTCTTGCGGTTTTGAATTAGAAAAAATCCATATTTATCTCCTTTTTGTCAAGTTTGAATACTAGTGTGTTTTAAACCACTGATTTGCAGGTGGGTAATATAACATTTCAAACAGGTGGGGGTTAAATTATTTTTCGATCGAGGAGATTTCTGGGCATTTTTATAGTTGGCGACTGGCAGAAGATCGAAGAATAATGCTTGTGCAAGACTTTACAGAATCGTGCGGAATAATTCGTCAAAATATTTATATCATATATAAAATCATATATCATATATTACAAGTTGTGTGTTTCTAGCAATACAGAAATATTCCACGATATAATTTTCGACGTAATTTGCAAAATATCTACACAGAAATGTAGATCTAATTTCCCCGCAAAAAAAATTAAGAATTAATTCATGTGCGAAAAATTTTCGGTTTTTAGAACCAGTATTAGGCTATGACATTGTTGTTTGATTTTGGTCCTTAGTCAGTATTTCGAAACTAATTCTACGAATTGTACGTAAATTCGTGGTATTCCGCAATTGTTCGTAAGATAGACACTGGTTTCAGTTTTCCATACGTGTCAGAAGGACAAAAGTTTCATTTGTTATAGGAGGTTGGTGTAAACGCGTCGTAGAGACTTATTTAGCAGTGGACTCAATTTTTTTCTTATCCCGAATTCAAAATGAAGTATGAATGTTAGTTTCCAAACTAAAGCGCTAAGGAGTAAATTATCAAAGTTTTTTCAATCACAATTCGGCGATATTGAGCACTTTGACGATATGAGGACAGAAATAAATGTTTTCATCTATGAATACAAACTCGTGAGACGGCGTCATAATTTGAAACCTTTTTCAATTCTAAAATTCATTGAACAATAGGTCCATATAAAGTCAAAACCATAAGTTTGTAGAAATATGTACTTCACCTAACGCAATCAAATGAGAAGTCTTAAAAGTCGATGTGGGAAATTCAAACTTGAAATGTGACGTCATTCAGGACGTACTCAAAGTTATTTGTGATACTGTACAAGCCTCTAACGCGAGTAAAATTTCGTTGATATTGCCTCGTCGCGGGCACTGACAGAAAGTAAGCTAAAAATCGGAAATTTTGTGGGATTTTCCTTGGCTATATTGTGCCGACGATATGGCACCTCCCCCTGCTATAACGTCATCTTCAAACAAAATTTACAATCATCACAATTTATGTGATTATTTGAAACAGAAAAATTGATCAATAAAAAATATGCTTGTGAGTTAAACTCTAATTTAGTTGATGAGCATGCCGAAATTCACGCGAGCCATAACGATTATTGGAATTATTTTGGGAATCATAAGCTGTTGTTACTTTATAAATATTCAAAGATATTTGCGACTACGAAGATCTAATTATTTCCAAGAAACTGATAAATTCCGTATGATTATGCACAATTTTGATAAAAAAGTAGATGAAAAACTAACGGCCTATCAAAATTTAGCTCTAGAATTGTTGGACCCATCGATCTTGAACACGTGTGATAATTTGAATGAAAGGTAAGTTTTGTTTGAAATCTAAACGGAATGTTGTAAAGTAAAAACGAAAAAACGGTCCTTAAATTTCGCTGAATACAAATGTTGAGGAAAAAAACATATCAATTTTATTTTCAATACATTACATTTATATTTCTTGGTAGAAGACCTACAGCCTGAGTTTTTTTTAATTGTCACTTTTTTTTGTCCGGTGGGTAGCCAGCATTTTGCGGACGAAAAACAAGTGACAAATAAACAAAGGCTTTTTGTCACTTTTTTTTTATCCGGATAAAAAAAAAGTGACAATTTCGGACGAAAAAAAAGTGACAATTTGCGGACGAAAAAAAAGTGACAATTTGCGATTTGAAATTTAGCTTCTAGAATGCATTTATATTTGATTTTATTCGGACAAATATATGGCAAGGGTAACAAAACGCAGGCCAAAAAAATATGGCCCGCCATGGGGCCCATTGAGGGTAAAACGATCTCAGGAAATCGAATTCAAATAGGTTAAGCTCGAAATTGACCACGAAAGCCGCTAGAGAGCAAAAACGCGAGCCATGTGCAGGCTAAAAAAAATGAGGCTACGGGATAAATCGGTATCGGAAAAGCCGAAAATGACCGTAAAAATTTGAAAAATGCCCACTCCAGCCGCTAGAGGCAATAAGTAAAAATTAAGAAGAATGTTTTTTTGAAATAATGTAGATGTTCTTGTTTTGCAATCAAATTTTGCATTTCTTACAATCTTTTTCAAATGAATACACAAAGTTCAGAATCACTCATTATGAAATTGGCCTTTTTCAAGAAAAGTTTTTATTTTTCGATGTTTCTATCATCAAAAAAATATCGAATTTACTTTTTTGTTCTAAATTTCGCTCGAATTTACATCGATATCAAATTTTTCTAAAAAAAATTGTTCGTGAAATATAAAATATTGATTTTTCCGTTCTACCAAATTTAATCTGTATATATAACTTTCTGTAGGCAGGGTTTTTCAAACAAAAAATATAAAACGTATCTTTTTTGAATGAAGCTTTTTATGCTCTTGTCAGCATAATTACTCCGAGATTATAGAGATATCGAAAAACGTTTTTCGTATCATGTACCAAAGTAAATAATTGACATGGAAAACTTTTTTGTTTTTTCCAAGTCAACTGGTAATAGACTTTTGAAATTAGCGGTTTTCTGAGGCAAAACATGAGAATTTTCGAAAATAATGTTTTTTGGCATATATATGTATATATTGATCTAAAATTTTTATTTTGAATACTATTTTCAATAGTAATGTCTCCCGGCGGGCCCTACGGAATCTGTATGTATTATTGTGTACACTTGGGCATGACAAAACTTTTTGATGTGAAAAAACAAGGATTGGATGCAAGAAAATATGATTCTCATGGTGAACCGTCTAATGCAATTCCATAAATTAAAGTAATTCTATTAAAAATCATCAAATTTAGATTTTTTATTAGGCTTCTCTCTTTAATTATTATAAAGATAGCATTGCCTCCGGCGGGCCCTGCCGGGGGCTGTATTATTGTGTACACTTAGGGCATGCTGATTTTTACAATACAATTTTGTCCGTGAAATAGCATTTCAAAAAGTATTGCCTCCCGGCGGGTCCTGCCGGGGCTAGCACATGTTAACAATTTTTGTTTAAAAGACAATTGTGTAAACTAAAGGCATGGCAAAATTTTTTTCTGATACAAAAACATGGGGAATTTTCAAAAATATTTTTTTTATAAATTTATCGATCTAATTTTTTTAATTTGACACAAATTGTAATAGTATTGCCTCCCGGCGGCCTGCGCGGGGCTGTTACATGTTTACAATTTGTGTTTAGGATAATTGTGTTCACTAAGGCCATGGCAAAATTTTACTTTGGTACATGATACAAGAAAACAGTTGATTTATATCTCTTATAATATTCTGGTAATCATGCTGATAAAAATAGGCCGCATTAAAAAATACTTAAATTAATATATTTAACGGTAAAATTTTGCTGGTTTATAGAAAAATAACTGTTATAGTGTACACTCGTGGCATGGCAAAACTTTTCTGAGAAAAGTCTATGGTTATTGTTAAACATATGGTCGTTGTTCCTGCGGAACACAACCCTATTTTTTAACCCTAACCCTAGCCTTTCCCAAGAAACAGCTTTGCGTCGTTTTTATACCGTGTATACTGGACACGAGTTTTACCTAACCCTAATTCTAATACTTTAAAGATAAGATTATCTTAGTGTACACATAAAAAGTATAGTGTACACTCGGGGCATGGCAAAACTTTTTGTCAAAAAAAACTAGGGTTGGTGCAAGAAGACAAGGGTCCTACGGAACTCTGATCTTCTCACCCCAACCCTATTTTTTTCCTGACAAACAAGTTTTGCACGGTTTTATCCCGTGTCATCTGGGCACGAGTTTTCAAATTCAAATTTAATTTTGTTAACCCCCTCACACCCAAACGCCATTCGGGAGCCGAGATTTTTAAAATCCTCAAAACGAGATAGAAATAATTAATCCACAGACTTTTTCATTCAAATGTGTCATAGAGTTCGCAATTCTTTTTCTAGTAATGTTTTTAAAAATTTGAATACGACTAGCAGTTCAAAAGATATTTTTTCCTACTTTATTTTATGATTTTCGCCAGCTTTTCGTAAAAAAATCCTAGCGTAAATACGACACATAAAATAAAATTCTAAGGAGCTTAGATTTAGGAAATTATCTGAGGCTACTCCTGGTATTATTATTTTTTCTCTGGTCTTAATGAGAGTTTTATTTTTTCTCAAGTGATTTCTCTAAAAACTCGAAAAAATTAAAAACTCTAGTTTTCGCGAATTATTATATTTTTGAAGGAAATAAGTTTAATTTTTTGATAGAATTAGATAGAATCTCTAGTTTCTTCAACGAATTTAACATTTTTAATCATTGCCTTTTCAGCCATTTCAATTTCCTCAATTTCATCTTCAGAATCACTAAGATCCTCAGTCTGTGTATCATTATCTAAGTAGTCAACAAAATCTTCGAGATCTTGTTCAATTATAATAAGCATTTTTAATTATGATTTCCGTCGGGTGAATAATGAGATTCATAAAAAATTGTAATTTACGCCATCTAGACAAAATAAACGACGATCAAAGTCTTTGTCAAGCTGCTGCAAAATCTCGCAGAAGCTTGATCAGCCATGGTATCACGCCGAGTAATCAAGCCTACAGCAGGCCGAAAAACTGAGTTGTCCTCTTTTAGTGGCTTGACATCTTGATCAAATACATTTATTTTTATCCTCAAAAATAGTTTTTTAACCGATTTTTGAAATGTACTTTTTTGGTACAGAAAAATAAAATTATCAATGTTGTATGATAATGAATAGAGATATTTTCACTCAGAGAAAAGATTCAGAAAGCCAAGGTTTGACTTATTTATTTATAATTTCCATATCACTCTGGAATAATTTTTTTTTGTTGGAAAAAAAACTTAACTTCATTTTTTTCGGCTTATATTGACCAAAGATAATTAAATTTTTGAAAAATAAATTGAAAAATTTAAGTCTGTTCTCAATAATTTTAATATAATTTGTACTTTTTTAATTTCCAAATTCAGCGTAATAAACCTTCAGAGTTCGAGTCGAAAACTATTTTCATAATTTTTTTTTCTGATTGTGCGTGCATTTTGGCGCTAAGGATACGAAAACTTCTTTTCAGAACGATTGAGATGAGCTTTTTTAAATCAGAGACTATATTGAGTAGCCAGTGTTCTAATTAAAATCTTTTGTTATTTCATATGTGATTTTGAAAAATGTATGTGTTTCCGATGAGGTAACCCGGAACTAAACCTCTATTTTGTCTTGCATTTATCGAGCACAAACAAAATTAAATTAAAAAAAATTATAAATCCTCCAATTTAAGTCTATCCTTGATCTGTGTCATTAAAAATAATTGAATATTTTATCGCATTTATTATCTCCAATAACCGGCCAAAGTGGCGTCCCCGAATGGCGTTTTGGGTGTGAGGGGAATTTCAATGGTTTTGGGTGTGAGGGGGTTAAAGATTATTTTCTTTAAAAATGGTTTCCCCATTCTGTACTCTGTTAATAAATCATAATTAGAAATTAACAAAAACATCAAACAGATATCAATTTTACTTTAAAAACATCAGGTTTCATATTGTCCTCATTTGCTCTCTAGCGGCTTCTGTGGTCACTT
>SCLH01002333.1:26680-37609 GCA_004367855.1 Oikopleura vanhoeffeni
CAAATTCCGGTATTATTTTCATTATCCGACCATCCAGCACACGAGAAATATTGTGCAAGGCAAAAAAAGTTTATTACTGTCGAATAACTAATTCTCAATATTCGGATTTGCTTGCAAAAAATAATGTATTTATTTACAATTCTTAGGACATAGGATAGTCCAAATTACGGAAGGAATATAATCACTTGAAAAAGTTACGACTAAAATGAAGTTATTTCAATATCTATTACTTTATATATTATATTTTTTTGCTCCTTTTTCAATATTTTCATTTGAAGACTAATCAACGTCAATAAAGCACGCAATTAAAACTGCAAAAAATTAGTGATTGCGAGAAATCTGACGAAATGGATTTATAATTTCCTTCGATGAATATTTTTTAGCTTAGAGATTCACGAAGATTATTTGAAAGAGAGAGATTCTCATGCGGTCGTTTCGTTGAAAAATAGTCCGTTTTTCTAAAGAATTTAAATTTTTGTCTATATTAACTTAGCAAGCAATTTTTCCAAAAATAATTTTCGGCGAATTAAGATAAATTTACAAAAATAATTTCTGATGAGATTTGTAGAGAATTTTTTTTTGACATAATATCGGCATTGTTGTGATTTTGGATTCGTAAATATCACGAATTAGCTCAATGGAGAGTAAAAGCAGCATTATGGTTATGCATTAATAGTTGATGTGATAATATTTTTAAAATTAATCATTTTTTGACTTTCTCAAGGTAACGGACTACATTACAATTAGAGAAATTAACGTTTCACTCATTCTTCACGAAAGATATCTGAGTTACAAAGGGCGCCATTTTTTCTCCAGCACATTGCGGAAGCACCAAACAATGCCCTTTAGTAAAAATGTGTTTGTTAATTTCTTATTTTTTTGAAAATTTTAAGTTGATAATAATTGAACATGAAGTTTTTTTATAAGGCTCTAAATTATAAAAGGAAATATTGTTTATACAGCCTGAGTTTTTTTTTAATTGTCACTTTTCTTTCGTCCGAGTGGGTAGGACAGGCGAGATTGAATTACTGCTGAATTTGGGCATAACAGATGACTATTTGGTCACGTGACTTTTTGTACTTTTTTTCGTCCGGACGAAAAAAACAAGTGACAATTTCAGGAAAAATAATTTGAGCAATCAGAACCCGTTTTTCTTTTAATCTCTGTTTAACCCTTGTGAAGCACAGAGCCACATGTGGCCAGCATACCTTAAATCATCGAAATAAGAGCAAAAAAATCGGATCGATAGAATCTTGTTTTTCAACACATTATAAAAAATTTTAGATTCGGTTTCAAGAAATAATTCGAACTTTTTCTTCGAAATTTTTGTTCCAGGATTACGGGGAGTTGATTTATAGGATTTTACGCCTAACTGTTTCACTTCGTAAAATATTTCGGAACTTAGACACAAATACAATGTGAGATAGCCAGTTTTAGGAAAGAGTTTTGTGCATGCATAAACAGTTAATAAAATTATTGTATCTAGAGGCAAATATTTTCTTTTTCGGAAGTGAATATATTTAAATTTTCAACTTCAAGTATCCCTGTGAAAAAATTAAATAGTTATTATAAATAGTGAAGTTTAACGCAGTCAAACAGTTGTCAACAGTTGTACTTCATTACCATATTACCTGAAAATAATAGAAAAGGATGTTATCTGCTTTTAAGGGGAAAATAAACATTTTTCTATCGAAAATCATGATTTGTTCATCAAAATTTTTGACTTAGTTTTAAATTCTTTGATGATGAGATATAAATCAAAGCGGACAAAACATGAGCGTTAAGGCCAGATTTGTCATTTTGCGAATAAAAACGTTTGACACGGGACCGGATCAAGTGTCATTGTGAAAACACTGTGCGTTTTACGTGCACTATGAACTTCCTTTTCTACCATATTCTAACCGAAAATAGAAATTCTAGTATGACATACTCGATGCCAAAATATGACCTTCTCAAATTCTCTTATGTAGAAAAAGAAGAAATAATTCCTCCAACTGCCTTAAGCTTCTGTGAAACAACATTCAAATAGAGCCACATTGTGCTCTTCGGTGCCTGGCGCGAACTTTTTTTATATGCTCACAAGGGTTAAGTGTATCCTGCTGCTACATTTTCTGCAGTTATTATGTCATAAAAATGCACCAAATCAATTGTTTATGTTTAACGCAAAACAACTCAAATGACAAAAAAAAATTTCGAAAATTGCTTTATTTGATTTTTTTCTGTATTTTTTCTCAACATTATGTTTCAAAATTAAGGAGGTGGTGGGTCCGTAATCTGGTACCTTAATCCGCCTTCATAATAATTTAGGGCAGTTGTGGAAAAGAATCTGAGGATACTGCGTTTATAGTTCTAGCCTTCGCCTAACGATTCCATATTCTTAAACTAACATTGTACATCACACCACCAGGTGGTGAGTCTATTCTAGAACACTTTTTTGAAACAGTTTTTTAAAAAATCTATCTTCTTTTAGACCCCATATACGAAGCGGTCTAAAAATTTACACAAAGTACGGATAAATGAGAACAAAAATGTGTATGAGAAGGAATTTCAAATTTTTGATTTTTCTATTCTAGAATCTTACTGAACGCCGATTTTCCAGTTTTCCATTTTCAACTCTATCTTCTTTTAGCGAATGTTTAGAATAAAGTGTCGTTTTTCGACTAAGTTAGATAAATATAATGTCGTCAATCTGATGAGGCGAATTATTCTATTTTCATTCTAGAATTCTAGAAATGATTTGGAGTAAACCGGAATGAAACGTCGCGAAAAAGGTCGTCTGATCAGCAAAATACCACCAATAAAACTGAGAGTTACTGATAAATCTGCTCACAGCTTATCAAAATTTTTGAACCAATCAGCGTTAAATTCGATAATGAGGTTTAACTTTTTGCTTAAAAATAATTGAAATTTCGAGATTCGATGAGACATTTTCGATAATTTAATTTCACGCATCGTTTTAAGCGGGGTCATATTTACCATAAAAAATGTTCTATCAAGGTGATACCGGTTTTATGCGGGTTAAGGTAAAAATATTTGAATTTTTGTAAATTCTAGATTTTGTCTTAGTTGTTTTGAATTATCTCGGATCTGAGAACGAGTATCAAGGCAACTACTTTACTGCGTGAGTCAATAATCCGAAAAGTAGTTTCTAAAGTTTTAAAACCGTCACTTTTGCATGTATGATTAAAAATGGAGCAAAAAATCAGCCTTAATTCTCTAGACCTTCTTTTTATTGACCAATCAGAGCGTATCTTCTCAGCTTTCCGGCGGATAGGTGAAATCCGGCTAATAGGTGAAGGTTTTGAGCGAAAAAACTTTCACCTATCCGCCGGACTCTGCTGTATTTAGGAAAAACGATTAAATCTCAAATTTTCGGTTTCTAGGTCACTGAATATGAGAATGAATCATTTAAAATGTTAAGCCGAATCGTAATCAAATCAAACTGTTTGATTAAATTATGATTCAGCTTAAAACTTTGTGGGTAATATTTTTGAGGTCAAGTTTTGTAATATGAAACCAAAAGATCAAATTACAATAATGACGCGGCGCCTATCGATACATTCTACGTCAAAAAAACTCGCGCAATTGAATCACAACAAACATTTCGCTAAAAAAATCACGTCACTGTAAAATATTTGAAAACTTCTATCATTTCCTTAAAATTGTAAGTTTAGAATTGCAATGGACTTTAGTAACGAAAATCGGACAGAGAAAAACAATATATCAATTTCAATTGATGAATTATCTGAACCCCAAAATGTGCTAGACGATGAAATAATAGAACTTAATCCGGAGTTGAGTTTAAAAACAGAAAATGACGAGTTTTACATTGGGAATACTGCAGATATAAATGATAAAACAATTTTAGTTCCAGATCAATTTATTAAAGAAGAAATTAAATCTGACGAAGAAATATTTTTTATACATTCTGCACCAGAACTAAAAATTGAAAAAACGGATGATATGTATAGGCGGGATATAAATGTAGGAATGTATTATTTAGTCGGGTCGAATGTTCCAAAATCGTTACCGCGGTTTTCATTTATAAGGACAATATGACAGTAAAACTTAGAGCATATGCCAAAATTTCTGCTGCCCTTAAAGACGTAAACCACAGTATACCTCATTTGAATTTTTTCAAAAGTGGTTCAACCTAAAAACGGTTTATTTCGCCTTGTTGTCCAAATACCTCGTTTGTAAGATTTAACTGGTTTTTTGCTGGTATATCGCCGATATCTAATATCGGACACCCACCAGGTAAATTTTTCGAATCAGATGTACCGTTTTCGAGAAAATCGGTCCGATAGAATTACTATTTTTATTTTTAATATAAACCGTTTTTATTAGACGTTTCGGCTTTATTATTTTCTTGGTCTCAAATAACCAACATATATTTAATCATACGTCGCTAAATGTATATCCCACAATTAAAGTCAGAGAATAGAAGTGAAAATAAAAATTGAGGACTCCGATTTAAGCTGTAACCAAAAAAATAATTTAGACCCAATTTATAATGTCGGAGAGAAGCGAAAAAGTTGTGAAATCGAAGAATCACACAATAAAAAGTTGAAAATTAAAGAAGAATTCGCCGTATTAGAAGAATATGACGAAAATGAGCAAGTCGGAAAAAAACTTCAGAAAATAATTGCACCAGAATCTAAGCTTTGTATCCTTATCAGAATCGTGAAGTATAATGATGAACCAATGTATCATTTTAAAATCGACGAGAAGGTGTATGTTTATGGTTTGCAGTTAGGGTTTGGACCAGAAGAACAAGAAAAAAATCGAAGATTGCGGTCGTCTTTTTAATGGACAGTAATCCATACATGTATATCTGGTGATTAGTTGTAACTAGCGTGTCCGCCATTAAAATCGACCTATCAGTATAACTACCGAGTGGATTGTTCTGAAATTTCTTTGAGGCAAAATGCATGGCGGCGGCCCATAACTCCAGCCAAACTCCGGCCAAAAAAAAGTATCGCAAGCGCCCAAAGGGCGCGAGCGATACATGAATCTGTCAAAATAGAAACTTCTGGATCGATTTAATATTTCGTTCTAATGAATTAGTCATTTCCCGTATATTTGGCGGATTTTTTTGACAAAATTAAGGAAAATAAATAAAACTTTTTTCTGACAAACATTTTACTCTGAATAAGATACCAAAAAACGGATTTTTACGAAAATAAATTTAGAAGTGATATTTTTTCTCGGAATTTTTAGGAAAACATGAAAAATATTACCACGAGATACCAATATTCTCACTAGAAAAAGTAAGAAGCCATAAAAAACACTCAGGGGGAAATCATTGGTTCTCAAAAGCTTAATTATGTCGAAAAATTATCATTTTCGGGGTTTCGTCGTCAAATAGAAAAATGAAATGCATTATTTAACTTTTAAATAAGATTATCGGCCTTGGTGTATTCGCAGTCCAAAATAATACATCCAGTCCAAATCTTCTTTTTTCTCTGGTCGTCTCTCTGCTATATTAAGTAAATACAAGTTTTACAAATACGTCAAATTCTATTTCTGATCGGACTTCCCATCAATTTCGCAAAAATTTTCGCCAGAGGCATACATTCGGTGGCACTATAGAGGACGCAGTAAAAGGTAATAAAACCGGAATATTTCGCAAATTTTTTATCAGTAAATTTATAATTTTACTGTTTGAAAATATGTCTAAAAAGGCAAGTATGAAAAGTCTGATTTTTTAGAAAGTTTAGGAACGGGACTTGAATGTGTCTATGATTATGAATAATTTTATTAATATCGGATCATCTCAAAAAATCAACAAAATAATTTGAAATGTATTGCCTCCCGGTGGGCCCTGTCGGGAGCTGTACGCTATTAATTTTGTCAATTGAATTTCATCATTGAATAATATTTTGAAATGTATTGCCTCCCGGCGGGCCCTGCCGGGGGCTGTTACGCGGTTATTTTTTTAACCAATTAAATTTCATCATGACATAATTTTTTGAAAAGTATTGCCTCCAGGCGGGCCCTGCCGGGGGCTTTAATTTGTTTAGTGTGTACACTCGTGGTATGGCAAAACTAATCTCGGAAAAGACTATGGTTATTGTTAAAAAATATGGTCGTTGTTCCTGCGGAACACAACCCTAACCCTAGCCTTTCCCAAGAAACAGCTTTGCGTCGTTTTATACCGTGTACACTGGACACGAGTTTACCCAACCCTAATTCTAACCTTTTCAAGATAGGATTGTATCTTGTGTTACTAAAACTATTGTGTACACTTGGGGCATGGCAAAACTTTTGTCAACAAAAAACTAGGGTTGGTGCAAGAAGGATAGGGTTCCTAGGGAACCCTAATATTCTCACTCCAACCCTATTTTTTTCCTGACAAACAGTTTTGCATTGTTTTGTACCGTGACACTGGGGGTCAACTTAATTTGTTCTTTTTATTAATTAAATGTTTTTATTACCAGATGATCCCTCCGATCTCGACCAAAGATAACGCCGATCCACGCACGCTCAGAAATCCGACAAAAAATCAGGCATCAGTGCCGTTCGTTATTCGACTTAACCGATCTATTGACCTTTATATTTTCAAAACAATTCTGACGATTAAAACCCCTTAAAAAACCAGAAAAAATTGGTCAATTATAGACTCATATTTTATTTTATCCCCCGAATATTTCTTTAATTTTTTACTGAACTTTTTCCACATTAACCTCAAATGAAAAAATCTCTAGCGACTGGTCCCCCTTAAAACTGCTCATTTTTGGACAGGCATACTTCCTAATTAAGCTTTGTGAGAACCAAGTCTTTCGCCTGAGATATTTTATAGCAGCTGCGCTGGTTGGAGTTATGGGCCATCGCCGTGAATTTAAATCAATTGCGACTAATATAAATTCGCTATTTCGACGTTTAACTCGTAGACTCGATTTCCGGCAAGTAGTGACCATTCACCATTAAATCGCATTTTACGACGCTTAAACATTAATGACAAGATCAGTTATAAAGTTATCGATTAACTTGAAGACAAAATGACGTTTGTGCGTTTTTTTTTGAAAATTTTTACTGTATTACAGTACTTATTTTTTGCAAAAATTTTGTGAATCACCAAATAAAACCTTTCATTGTAATCAGAAATAAAATCTAAGCTTTTTTTCCATTACACCAAAGCCCAAAAATGATCACGTGACCGTATATTCAAGAAATAAGGTCGGTCAAAATAGTACTGTTTTTTTTTCAAAAAATGCTTAAATCACGTTTTGAAATAAGTGANTTGTAGAGAATTTTTAGAACCGATTTTTAAAACCGATTTTTTATTTTTGAAATTCCTTATTTCAAATCGTCTAGTGCTAGTAAACCAACTTCTTAATCGTGACCAAAGAAAATTCTTAATCTGCGGAATTTTGTCAAAAAATCTACAGTAGAAGTGCTAACATCACCTCATGATACTGTTTTTAAGTGTATTACCAATGACCAGCTAATTTCGTTAACCAGGTATTACCAAACTAAATTTAGATTTTACTTTACAATTGTTGAACGATTTGAAGGCAAGTTATTTAAGAACATTTTAAAATTTCGACTAGGAGCGCTCCTGAGCTCAATTTAAAAAATACGAAATTTTACTACTGCTTTTCCCTAGGTCGTAAAAACTTTTTGAAAACTTTTTTTATATTTTTTTCTCACTGAAACAACATATTATATTTTTTTTTGACTAATATCACTATTTCACTAGAGTTTTATGGTGCCGAATTTACAAAACAAAATTAAAACATCTATTTTGTATCTTTGTTAGTTGTTTTAGTTCTGATATAAATGATTTTTTCAGTGACATTTTATACCAATTTTGTTTTAATTTTTCTTGCACCATAATTAATTTCAAATAAAGAATATTTTTACGCTGCAAATCCTGTTGCGAAAAAAGTTAAATTTGGCGACATTTCAAAAAGACAAGAAATCAAAGAGAAATTAAATTGCAATTCATTCAAATGGTATCTGGAGAATATTTATCCTGAATTAAGTGTACCTAGCAAAGATGCGGTTGCTTGGGGGGAAGTTAAGCAGAATATTGACCAAACTGAACTTTGTATAGGAAATGATAACAAATTTGTAAACTTTCTTTTAGGTAGTTTTTTAAATAATCTGAGACGAAAAATCTTAAAAAATGATTCTGTTAAAATTTTGGAACGTTGAGTTTTTTGTTAGGTGTGTTTTCCAGATCTTAGAAACTTTTTCATATTTCATGCAATTTTTCTAAAATTTTCAGTTCTAACACAGAAACGTCAGAACCCAAAACTAATCGACTCTGATTTTCTATTCTTGCACGAAAATGGTCTTAAATTGAAAAATTTACGGATTCCAAATGAATTTAAACGTATGTACTAAAAAGCTTAAAAAACTTAAAAGCTGTAGCTTTTAAGTTTTTTAAGCTTTTTAGTTTTAAGCTAAAGTTATAATTTCGTATGAAATGTGTAGGCACCATAAATTTTTTTTTGAATTTTTTCTCAAATTAAAAGTTAAAAATTAATTTATCGAATTTAGAACTATTTAGTTACAGTTTTGCAATTTGAAACAAAAAAATTGAAACAATTTGCTTAATTTTTTCAGTTTAAAAAAATCGAAAACTGGAATGAAATAATTTCAGAAATTGAAATTTTTATTATAAAAAAGATGCAATAAATTCAATCACTGATGTTATGAAACTAGGAATGTTCAAATGTCATTCTGCGGGTGGAAATCAGGAATTTGTGATAACTCGTGACACCAAAGAATTTCGCCATCTTGACCTGTGTATCGGAACAAATCGGAAAAATCAAATTGGAAATTCCGTATCGCTAGATAGTTGCCAAGGAAAAGATTTTCAAAAATGGGATTATTTTGGAGTCAACATAAAACCAGATGGACACTCAAACTTATGTTTAGATTCGGCCAATTATGAAAATAAAGGGTTGACAGTTGAAGTCTGCAATCATTCGAAAACTCAAATTTTTACGTTTCAAATGAAAAATTTTCGGTTAGCCTAAGGTTTTTAATGGAGTATACGTATGGTGCGCACTGAGAATATAAACCCGTTGATGAAAAATATTTTACGATTCGGGGGTTTTCTCAACCGAAAAAGATTTCGGGGCCGACGCACTTTCTAGATGCAAACATTGGCATTTTTAAAAAACTAATACCAAAAATGTATACAGAGGGAGCCCAATATCGCCGAAATTTTTTGCCGAAAACCTACGCAATTTGGCAAAAAACTTCCTGCGATATAGCCTATATCATATAGTCCCCAGTACAAAGGATTAATATCACCGAGTGTGCCAATATCGCCGAAATTTTTTGGCAAAAAACTTTCGGCGATATTGCCCTCCCCCTGTACATCATAATCCTGAAATAATTTTTATAAAAATCTTCAGTTGATTACCAAAATATTGCTCAAAATTTAAACTTCAAGTCATATTTTATATCTATGATTAAAAATTATATTTAATTTTACAAAAAAATATGCTTCTGTCTCTCAAATTCAAAAATAATTCATGAAGATTTTTAAATTTTTTTGCGTTTCACTGGTCAAAATTTAAACAACAAAATTTAAAAATATTTCCTACCAGTTCGACTTGATTTAACTTCACCGCCACAGGCGCGTCTGTCTTCTGAAACACAGATGCCAAAAACGGGCTACAGCATACGGAATAAAGTCGTGCCCGTGGGGGTTAAAATCGAATTACACACAGTTTACAGTCAGTTAAGTGACCTACTATAAACAGTCCCCGTAAATTTGTAATTATTATTTTTCAGTATTTTATTTCCTTTCTGTAACTTTTCCCGCATTTTATAATCACAGCCACATTTCAATTTATTCTAATTTTCTATACCAAAATTCAGATCGAAACGAAACCATGTCAGACGTCCGGAAGCGTAACGTAGGCCAAAAGGACAACATTGCCAAAAAAATTGGTTCGTCTAAAAAAGATAATGAAGAAAGCCTTTTGAAAACCATCCTCAAATATTTGGCATATGGTGGGATTCTTTCAGTTTTATACTATTTATCGCCTTATAAACTACAAATTGTCGAATCTACTGCAGGCTCAGCTTCATCATTTTTCCAGCCAGCTGAAAAAGGTGATAGAATCAACTTAATACTTTCAAGATCGATCGTGGAAACTTATTTTTCCTCATTAATCACGTGCTTCTAAAAGCAAATTTATTTGATAAAAGATTTTGCGGGGAATTGCGGGAAAACTCCTGTAATTGGCTGCCCCTTTTCACGTTATTTTCCCCGACTCACTTTGATGACGCATCAAAAAACTGACGCCCGCGAAGTATATTGACAATATAATATTGTACATTTTTAATAGCGAAAAAATAAATCTAACTTTTTGTAAAGGTATCTTTAGCATAGAAAAATTTAAAAGTTTTTACAGGCGAAATTTTTTGAAATTAATAAGTGTATGAAATATCCGAAGACGCCATTCCGAATGATTTTTTTGGAAAGAATCCTAATTTTTCGAAAATCATAATTAATGTTGATTTTAGTCATTAATCTTTGGCCAATTTAGCATCTAGTTATGGAGGTCTGTTTTTTAGATTTTTTTTTGATACTAAACTAATACTACACGATGGCAGTAAAAGATACCTCACATCAGCGAGTTAGTTCGGAACTGGTAAATATGTTTTTTTTTTACTTTGGGCCATAATTCAGCTTGTCAAGCTACGTGTCACTGCAAAACCTATTTTACGGTATCCGATTATTAACCGTTCATTTTTGACGTTTTTTTGTGCAAAAACCTATTGTTTTAGGTAAATGACTGGTAAAACTGGAAATCTAAGAAATCAACTCTGCAGTGATATGTATTTTTTAAAGTTATATTATGACTAGGGTGTTACACGTTGAAGCTAAAACCGGAAAAAAAGTATTAAATTTTAAAAATGCGGTCTGAATTTCGCAAAATTTAACCAAGTTTACTTGAT
>SCLH01002333.1:46340-67845 GCA_004367855.1 Oikopleura vanhoeffeni
TTTTGGCAATGTTTGTTTTGACACCTGAAACCACCTGGTGGAGTAAAGAGCATTTTTTGAATCTCGGTACTGGGACATCATAGGCACTTGAAATAATACTTATGGGAGTAATTTTTCAAGAGAAAATTTTGGGCAATAATTGTTTTGACACATGACACCACCTGGTGGCGATTTTTCTGCATGAAACACTTATTTTAAAAATGTACCGGTTTGAGGGATGCGCTCAAATGGTTGACCACCTTAAAAACCTCTCGGGCTACAACTGCAGGATTTTTACAAAGCCTGATACTCGTGGCTTTTATTTAATTGGCTGAGATGTTAAAACTCATCTCAGAGATGACAACTGGATCGGTAATTAAATTAGCGACTTTTTGATATGTAGTTAACCGGACAGAAAAGTTTTTGGCCTTAGCTGTCCGCAGGTCACTCCATCAAAACTAGTATGATCCATTCATGGAAAAATGTGTGTGATCTCCTTATCACTTTCTCGAAATTAAACTAGAATTTCAGATCAGTCATTTTCGCTAACTGGCTCATTATTTGTTTTGAGTTCATTCGGCAATATTTCGATAAAACTAGTCATCGAAATTGTACTCCCGGTACATTGCAAAATAGACGATATATTTCGTCCAACCACTACAAACATACATTACCCAAGCCGAACAAAGGCGTGTGGTCTTTAGATATACGTCGTACTATCAGGAAGTCACTTTAGTTTTCAGGCTTTTATTCATGTATAGTTTTTCCTGTAGTATTTACACGCTTGCGCCACCCTACAATGCAAGCGTCTAAAACGATCAACAATTTCAAGCTTTCCTTATCAGCTCCAAGCTTTCTATACGGACGGGTGGTACGGCAAAACCACCATTTTACTACAGCGCTTACACGGCCAACACGACATGAGAGATCAACTTTTGATAAGGCTACGTGAAGACAAAACGTCTACCTAAGCGAACTTTAGTTATTCAATTCTTACGGCCATGATCCGTAACACAGTTATTCTAACAACGCGATAAACACGCCATATTCCGCGTTTATACAAGATTATTAAAAAAAAAACAAGGATATGATAGGATTTTTATTATATAAAGGCTCTAGGTATTTTTCAGAACTGCTAAGAAATTCATCTGAAATTTAGGTTACGCAAATAATTTCTCGACAATTGGACTATGCGCACGAATTGACTGTATAGCGTAAACGAAAAACACGGGAAACAAGCCGCTGTTTTCGAGATAAATAAACAAGGCTCTTTTTGTTCATGTCGCCACGAGTTCCATTTTGCGACAATTAATATCAGCTAACAATGCACTGTGAATGAAGAATGAAGAAAAAACAATATTCATCTAAACTGCGAATATATTTATAGTCAGTAGTTATCCAAAAAATTACCGACGAAAAAGTAGCCTTCGGATTTCTATCGAAAAACGGCTTCTAAAAGAAAGCAGTGACAACTGATGAGAAATTGGTCTTATCGTCAAGTTCGATACTTTGAAGGGTAGTGGTCAAATTCGAAGACACGTCTATTTCTTAACTTCATCTTCTTAGAAAATCACTTAAAAACGAAACATTCGAAAAAATGCGAATATACTCCTTTGAGGATTGATTGGAACTCACCTTTGTAGACATTCGAAGCAATTTGTGCAACTCGAGATTGCCCTACTACAGGTCTGACTCATAAAAATCAGACAGACGCACTCGCTCCCTTGAAGAATCCATTCCAAGCAAATATACCAATTAACCCTACATTTTCTACCATTTATTTCGGGGGTTTGTTTACTTAAAGGGTTAAAGAAATTCCAGCTATTTAGAGTACGACTTTCAAATTCATCCACGCATCCACAAATGTTGTACACAATGAACTGTTATCTTACAAACGGAAACTTATCGATCATTATTTCCCGAAAATCATAAGATGATCCGATCACTCAGGAAACATGTCCACCTAATTACACAACATACTAACACATATCGAACAAGAAACCTCACATCCAGGAAATATATTAAATCTTGATTTGGGTGAACTTACTCTAGAACAGGGAATACATTTCCATCAATCGCCCACCATTGACCAGACGCCTGACGACGAATTCGATATTTCTCCCCCCACAAAGTATCTCAACTGGTCAGTCATACTTCCCGAAGTCATGAACCAACTCTAGCTATAAAAGTAAAGCTACTACTGGTGTAAATGTCTGAAAGGACATGGACACTATTTTAGTTATAACACAACACTACAATCCCGGGTAAAGTTGAGCTCGTGCGAGGATGCGTGTAGAGCATTTACACACTGGCGCATTATGACATTTATTAGATCTCCGAACCAACTGCACGTAATCGCTCTCGTAAACCATTGCCAAAGATATAAGTAATTGTACATGCTAATTTTCGAGTAATCAAATGTTGGTACATAATGACCTTAAAATATTCGACAGGTACGACCTGATCCTGGTAGTATAAAATTTATATGAGGAAAACTCTTTTTTACGGTACATAAAAATCATAAGAATAATTGAGAAATCCATAAACTTCAATCTTACAGCGAAGAATCCGGAAACTATATTCCGATCAACTTTTTTCAAATTTAGCGGTATGTTCATATATTTCAATGTCATTTGGTCAGTTGCTGCACCACTTGATACAAAAATGTGAAAAATTTCACATCTGTAATTTGTAATTAATTAAAAATTCAATTGATACAATTTTTAATAAAACACATATGACCACCCCACTGTTGCTACCCGTACATACACGAAGTATGGTTCCTACCCGCCTTAACTATTAGATTTACAGGATGTATGAAATTAAAAAGTGAGACAGGTGTTATTTTATGTTTCCTGATAGTATCGTACGATTAGACTACGAAATCAAGGAGTGTATAACAAAGCCTAAAAAATTATGTGAAACCGGAACTCATCGTGTCACACGAGTGGTCTGAAATCTAATACGGATTCTCATTTCGATCGAAAACGACGTTCTGCGTTAATATTCTTTTTATTTAAGCCGTTCGAGCTTGGTCGTTTATTCGGTCAAATAAATTCCTCGGCGTAGGGTGGGTCAACATTCTCTTTTTCGAGGGTCAACGAAAAATTGTTCACCACTCGGATACTGTAGGTAGCGGATACTTAGTGATTTAGCGAAACTCAGGCTATACCGGCTGATTGACACAAAACCACTTTTTCTTTTCTCGTATGCTCCATTTTTCTCCACTCTGAAAATGGAAAAAGCGAAAACAAATTTGGAAAAATACACAAATTTTTAATTGACAAATTGCCAATATGTAGCTACATGTAAGGAGGTGTACAATACCCTAATGTAAGCGGTTACAAGCGGAACAAATTGTAACAAGATCACAAGCGTATTTTTTGTTCTTATCTGCATTTCACCTTGGCTTCAATCTATGAGCATAGCTCGATAAATCATATAAAAACTTTCGGGCATTGCAAACCCATTTCATAATTTGGTAATGTAAAAGTGCCAATCGTTTAACAAACTGAAGAAAAAAATAATGCGCTATTTTTTATCCCATTCAAAATATAAATTTATTTTTTGGACTAAGTTCGGTTTATATTACCATTTCCAAATGCCACAGAAATATAGAAAACTGTTTCCACAAAAACTTGTCGCAAGTAATTTGCGAAAATATAATATTTTATCATGTGGTTTTTAGAAAATACATGGTGTCAATTTATTAAAAGTAAAAAAAAAACGCTCAATGCATTTATATACAGCATGAACATTTGCTTTAATTTTTCCAATTTTGCTATCCGCCAATGAGAACGATCATTGGTCGTTAACCAACAACAACGGAGGAAACAGATATTAGCAAATCGAAAAAAAGAAAACAAAACGTACATAGCTGTACTTTTGGCAAGGAAATAAGTTCAATCTAAACTTAACCCGATAGAAAATAAGTCCTCCTAGCAATGTTGGTGATTTTAAATCCGATTCCTGTGAACGCACATAGTCTCCATCTCGACTTACTGTCACCAATCCCATCTGAAAACCATTGCCCACAGGAAACCCACCAGTTTAAAAATGGCATCCCGCTCGAATATGGGAAATTAATCTTGTTAATAACATCAATAATTGGTCAACAACCATTGGTTTCGATTTTGCTGAAATAGATTTTAATTAAAAAATGTCTTGTAAAAAATAATCCATTTTCTTGTTCATAATTTTTTTTACACAAATTCTTGTTGGAAATATTGACTGTGGAGTCGTCATACAGAACACACGTATATAAAAGGACATGTGGACAAATATCCCCAAAACCTATTTTAATGTATCGAGGTCCAATCGACATTAAAGACCAATATGCGCCATTTTATTGAAATTTTTAAGTGAAGAAATGGTCTC
The DNA here is from genome assembly GCA_004367855.1 of Oikopleura vanhoeffeni. Lineage (NCBI taxonomy): Eukaryota > Metazoa > Chordata > Appendicularia > Copelata > Oikopleuridae > Oikopleura > Oikopleura vanhoeffeni. Next base: position 50,697 of record SCLH01002333.1, read on the forward strand.
CATGAGCGGTTTTTCAGTTACAAACACATGTTTTAAGACAAATTTGAACCGAAAGCAACAAAAAAGGTCTTCTTGACGAGTCCACAAAGGCGACATTCAAGATACAAAAAATTAAAAACCACCAAGATTTTCCAGAAAATTTCTATAGATTTTAACTAATAAACAACCGGTAAAAATCAATTGTATAAGGATTCCTAAAAACATAGATAAGTGCCTTGGAGGAATTTTGCAAAAACATTGATGGAAACTACAAAAACTCCCAGATTTTACCGGAAAATTTTCATTCAAACACCTGTCTTCAGAAAATTTAACCGTGAAGCAAAAATACGGATCTCCTCTAAATTCGGTCAAAATAAAGTCTTTTTATTTATACAAAAGAATCTCCGGAAAATCTTTGTGAAAAGTGAGGACAATAAGCAAAAACGCAGCCTGCATAACGTAAATCAAAATTGATTTGCTTGAACTTATTAATTTTTTGTTTGCAATTGTAACATTTTGGCGCCCGTTTTTATATCCCTTACCTTTAATTCTAGACATCAATGGCTCGACCATTTTCTTTCTACCTCGACGTGGAACTAAGAACAGTGAAAGTTCTCCCGTGGCGACCATATAGCTCGAAACGGCTCAATAAACCCTCTCGTTTTCGTTTACCACCAAGTTATTCACTTTTAAGATAACGAGTAAGCTGAAAATTTGAAACAAACTACTGTCGTGTGGTATGTTCTAGGAAGAGTTATACCCAACATATTACTAAACGAATTGGTTCTTCGTTCTTGTACACTTTGCCGGACTACTGTGTGAAGGTAGTGTTGGGCCACATTAAACAGAAATAACAAGTCTGGTCCTGCGAAATGAACATATTTCTCGATAAATATAGCGAAACACGGCTTCAAGGTATATTTACTTCCAGATCTAGCCAAGTTTGTTGGCACGAGAAACTAGCCTTCAACTTGCGAGAACATTTGCCAAACTATTCTTCCTGTATGACCACACTCTTCACACATATAGCGGCAGCAAGAGCCACCTAAGACACGGAAAATCTATCCCCTCCCAGGTATCTCTACTTNGCGAATATGGCGGGTGGTTTAATCGCGGTTAAAAACTGGTTACGATCATGGCGAAGAATTTGAATAACTAAATCGCTAGGAGACGTTTATGTCTTCACCGTCAGCTTAAAAAAAGTTGTATCTCTCATTCGTTTGGCCGTGATAACGCTTAGAAAATGCTGATTTTGCCAGTACCACCCCCTCTAAGAAAGCTTGGAAGTTGATTAAGAAAGCTTGAAATTTGTGATCAGTTTTAACGCATATGCATAGGGTGCGCAGCGGTAAAACTACAGAAAAAAAGCCTAAAACTGAAGTACTCCCTATAGTACGACTATATCTAAAACCACACCCTTTTTTCGGCTTGGGTAAAATGTATGTTTGTAGTGGTTCGAAAATATCGTCATTTGAAGTACCGGGAGTACAATTCAGAACAGTTTATCGAAAATTCCGAAAACTCAAAACAAATAATGAGCCAGTTAGGAAAATGACTGATCTGAAATTCTAGTTTAAATTTCTAGAAAGTGTAAAAATCACACATTTTTCCATGAAGTGATCAACTATTTTATTGTACCAGTCTTTTAAAATAAAGCAATTGAAAATCGAAAAAGTTGATACAAATTCGTTTACCCAGAAAAAAACGATTCCGGGCAGAAATTTTTTTAGCCATCTAGTGGTCAGAAAATGACTTTTTAAAACGCCAATTCAGAGCACTAACTCCGATTTTTACCGTTGGGACATACGAATTTGCTGTATTTTGAAAAAAAATGTGTGAAAAAAATTTTGATCATTTCGTAGGAATGTCGGACTCTAATTTTTTCTAAAGCTCTTCACAGGTCCAATTTTTTGTGTCAAATTTTCAGGAAAACAAGAAAAAAGCAAAAATTAAGAAACGCCACCTCACCAGCCCCAATTGAAACAACCGGTAAAAAATCGGATTTTTGAAAAAAAAAAAAATATTTTTCATTTTGAATTCTGCCTAAAATTTTTGTTTCGTTTTTCTTTAACAGAAACCGTTCAAAAGTTAGAAATTTGCTCGCTGCGCATCCTACATATGCACGTATTTTGATTATCTAACATACCATGATTATAACATATGAACTACAGTTACGTCGTTTATTTCACGCAATTAAAATTCTGAAATACCTCTCTTTGTTTGTTTTTTACTCAAAATACTTGCTTTACATTAGTGAAAAAAATATTTTTAATATACCGTATTAGTCATACGTTATGAGCCTGAGTGCGAAAAATGGGCGTAAAAGAGCTAAATCATTTCACTTTAATTGGTCATAATACCAGCCTCAAAAAGTTTTTTTCGCCCAAAGAGCATGTCAGAATTTTTTAACATGAAACTAAAGGGACTTTTATTGAGCTCGAAAAATAATATGAGTTGTGTCAGCCGAAATCTGATTCAGTAATGAAATAATACTTCCAAAAAATTTTTGCAGAAAAATTTCGAACGTCTTCGGAACTTCAGAAATTTAAACTTATAAACGAAGTATGCTCCCCACCCAGAAGAGAGAGAGTAAAAGACTTCATGCATATGCAAGATGGCATGTATAATTGAGACCATAATAGACAAGAATTTGTATACGAAGCAAATAGCTTGGCGATTATTAACGATCCACATTTCAGAACTTTATATAAACGATGTTAGTTTACTGTCCGAAAGTTGTACTCGCTTATATTTCCATTTTCTTATAATCCCCATTTAAATTAAATTTTGGGCCCATGAGTAGGTTGGCGCGCATCGGGTCGAGAGAGAGTTTGAACGGGTGCTGTTGAAGCATAAACGAGAATAAAAATCTTGACAGAATTCAAGAATGAAATTGAATATTTTTTCAAGAAATCTCGATTTTACCGATTAAAAATTTTTGTTAATGGGCGTGACGGTGTTTGTCGCGGCTTTAATTTTGCTTTTTCCTCATTGTTCTCTCAGAAAAGAAAATTTGACACAGATCTAACAGAAAGTTAGTCCGGGGAAATGTTTTAGAAAACATGAGTACCGAATTCCTACGGTGAATGACAAAATTTTGTGCGACAATCTAAAAAGTGTTTATTTTCTACAGGTAGCAAATTTTTGGTCGACATCGGCCTTCAACTTTGAAAAAATGCAAGGTAAAGGGAGTTTTGGTATGCTAAAATCGAAGTTAGGCAGTAAATGGGCGTTTTAAAAAAGTCATTTTTCTGACCACTAGAGGCCAAGAACAAAAAAATATTGTGCCCGGAATCGTTTTTTTCTTGGTCTAATCAACCCCCATGAGGATAAAGAATTTTGAATAATCGCTGTAGTGTCCTCCTCGTTAGGTGGTGTACGGTTGCGCTGCCGCTACTCCTCATGACCTATGACAAGCCCCAACTCGGTATTGAAGAACTTTACACACTTATTCAGAAAAGAATTGGTTTCAATGAACTGGAGAAATGATCCGATATGGACAATTTGGAGGGGTGAATAATATCGAAATTTCCTTTAAGTTTTGGCAATGTCAGTTGATCTGGAGATTATCCCTGTCTAAATTGGGCACGGTGTCCTAGAGATCAGAAAGACCTTTCCTCCAGGGGTGTTGAAGAATAGTGTCAAAAAATAAAGTATTAGGAGGTAGCGAGTTGGATGGATTCTTTCAAAAGGAAATAGAAAATTAAATTTTCCATTAAAAATATACTGTATTTTTAATCACGTTCAGTATGTTTAAATACACAAAATTGTCATGGCTGCAAAAACGTTGGGAGATGTTAATTTATAAATTGACTCCGTAGCATATGAAAATATGAGGGTTGTATATTGAAGAATCTCAAAAGAGTGTCAAATAGACCTTCTTTTGTTCCTAGAAATATTTATGATTGTCACAACATCGTATTGAACAGTCTGCTCTCACTTTCTATTTATTTTAAAAGCTTTTTATTAAAAAAATTGAGGATTTTAGCCGACAGACTCAGTTAACGGCATGTATAAAATTATGAATAAATTTTAGTAGAATGAAAAAAAATAAGGCCAAAAGTTTTCCCTCGCCTCAGGTCAATTTCTCCCTGCTCCGTAACGAAAGACAATATGTTAGGAACCATAATAAGACAATAAAAATGTAACGATTTTGAAACGATACAATTTGCAATTTTTGAACTGGCCTGAAGAAAGACTTAGTTTAGACTCATAGAATTATACAGGTGCCTATAAGTAAAATAAGAAAACTCATGGCGTCAAATGAGTTCTGGTCTGACGCAATCAGGATTTAATTGGCAGATTTCAAAGGCCACGTCTGTACGTGTAATTTATAAATTCGGAGCCGTTGCTTGGTTGCTATTGGTCAAATTAAATCTCTCGCGTATATGGGGTTAACATGGTTTATTTCGGGGGTATGAAATTTTTTTCTTCTCGGCGGCATTGTTACATATCGGGCACTTGGTAAGTAACAAAAACTTGCTCAAGTTTTTAAAGTTCTCGAAATAGAGTTGATCCGAAATCCGACACAAGTTGTGAACGGAGTTCATATCATACACTAATATATTTTTTAACTTTCCGCAGATTTGTCATTCATGCCCAAGAAAGTAATTTAAGAAACATTAACTATATATTGAAATGTCCTTGACAAGGGCGTTTTTTTTAGTTTACATAAAAACCGATGACTCATAAGGCGATTCAGTCATTATTAACGGGTGCGCGAGAGGCTAATGAAAACAATGATGAATAGTACTTGAATCACCCTACACATGCCATTGATGATTTTGCATGAGATTTTTAAATAGCCTATAATTTTAAAGAATGAGTTCTTTTGATACACACATTTGTTGAAGAGAAAAAAGAGAAAATTTCTAACTAAAAATTTTTTAAGCCAAGTTATGTTAAATGATAAATTATGTTTGCCGACGTACTTTATGCGTGAGAAGAGATTCAGTTTTGAAACCGCCTTTAGTCACGAATTAATAGCTAAAAACGAGATAAAGCGTAAGCGCCTAAAATGACTCAACTTCTCTTTGTCGGTCGTTTCTTATTTTCGCCTTGATTAGAGAATGCAAACTTATCTAAACCTATTTTTAGGTAATATCTCTTTTTCATAAACAGAAAGCCTCAAAAACTATCTCAGTTTCAAATCTTAACTTTTGCGGGTTGATTTGACCATTAAAATTTTTGTTTTTGGGGATTATTTCACTCCAACAACGCAGCGAAAAATCGGTACTTGTGGTTATAATGTTTACTAGATAGTTAATCTATCTTCAGAGAACATCACCTGAGAAAAATAACGCTTCTATTGTACGACTGAAATACAACCGCTTTCTGTCATGGTCGCGTTAAATTGAACTTTGCGAATCTAAGTACAATTAAAGTGTTTTGGTAAATAATGTTGTAAGTTTTTGTAGAAAAAATTAAGAGAAAACAAATAAGAGGGTGGGTCTTGAAATAACAAAAATGAGATCGATTTTTTTAATCTGATTGATCGAGGTATTTTGCAACAGCATTCGAAGTCGGAACTCTTGTAAATTAATCAGGACGATTTGAAATATAGAATTTCATAAATTTAAAAATCGGTTCTAGAACAATTTTAGCAAGATACTTTAGAACATTTTTAACACCGATTTTTAGACTTAGTTGATATCATTGGCTATATCGGCCTTTTTATGACTAGTGGCTACGTGTAGCTAGTAGTAGGCTTTAGTAGTTAATCTATACACAACTTTTTAATCGTGACGCAAAGGAAAAATTCTTATAGTCTGCGAAATTTTGTCAAAAAACTCTACAGTAGAATGTGCTAACATCACTCATGATACTGTTTGTTTAATGTTACCAATGACCAGGCTAATTCGTTAACCAGGTTTAACCAAACTAAATTTGCTTTTACTTACAATTTTTGAAACGATTTCGAAAGGCAAGTTATTTAAGAACATTTTAAAATTTCGACTAGGAGCGCTCCTGTAGCTAATTTAAAAAAATACGAAATTTCTACTGCTTTCTCCCTAGGGTCGTAAAAATTTGAAACTTTTTTATATTTTTTCTCACTTGAAAAACAATATTATACTTTTGTTTTGACTAACTTATCGCTATTTTTTCACTAGAGTTTATGGTGTCGCATTTTACAAAACAAAATTAAAACATCTATTTGTATTTTGTTAGTTTGTTGTAGTTCTATACTAAATGATTTCAGTGACATTTATACCAATTTTTTTAAATTTTCTGCACCACAGTAATTAATTTAAAATAAGAATTTTTTCGCTGAAAATCCTGTGCGAAAAAAAGGTTAAATGGTTGCGACATTTTCAAAAGACAGTCAGAAAATCAAAAGAGAAATTAAATGCAGATCATTCAAATGTATCTGGAGAATATTTATCCTGAATTTAAGTGTACCCTAGCAAATTGGATGCGGTTGCTTGGGGGGCAAGTTATAACAGTAATATGACCAAACGCAACTTTGTATAGGAAATGATAACAAATTTGTTAGAACTTTCTTTTAGGCTAATTTTTTAATAAATCTGAATCAAATTTAAAAATGATTCCTGTTTAAATATTTGGAACAGTTGAGTTTTTGTTAGGTTTTTTCCAGATCTTAGAGAACTTTTTATATTTCATGCAGATTTTCTAAAATTTTTCAGTTCTAACACGATGAACGTCACGAACCCAAAACAATCGACTCTGATTTCTATTTTGGCACGAAAATGGTTTAAATTGAAAAATTAAGATTCCAATGAATTTAACGTATTACTAAAACTTTAAAACTAAAGCTTGCTTTAGTTTATAGCTTAAAGTTTAAACTAAATATACCGTAATGAAATGTGTTGGCCCATATGAATTTTTTTTAATTTTTTCTCAAATAGAAAGAAAAACTTAACTTATGCAAGATTTAGATACTTTTAGTTCAGTTTTGCCAATTTGAAACAAAAAATTGAAACATTTGGCCTTAATTTTTTCAGTTAAAAAAAATCGAAACTTGGAATGAATAAATTTTAAATGAAATTTTATTAGTAAAAAAGATGCATAAATTCATCAACTGGATGTATGAAACAGGAATGTTACAATATGTCATTCTGCGGGTGGAAATCAGGAATTGTGATAACCGTGACACCCAAACATTTCCGCCATCTTGACTGTTGATCGGAACAAAAAAACATCGGAAAAATCAAATTGGCAAAATTCTCGTATCGCTAGACTATGTTTCGCCAAGGAAAAGATTTCAAAAATGGGTTAATTTGGAGTCAAATACAAAACCAGATGACATCAACACTTAGTTTATCGATTCGCGGCAATTACTGCAAATAAAGGCGTGGTACAGTTGAAGCTGCAATCATTCGAAAACTCAAATTTTACGTTTCATGAAAAATTTTCCGGTTAGCCTACAGGTTTTTTCAATGGAGTAATACGTTCGGTGCGGCAACTGAGAATATAAACCCGTTGATGACAAAATAGTTTTACCGATCTCGCGGGCGTTTTCTCAACCGCAAAAGCAGAATTTCGGGGCCGACGGCACTTCTAGAATGCAAACATCAGGCATTTTTTAGAAAAACTACTATAAAAATGTATACAGACGGGCCATCCTCAATATGCGCGAAATTTTTTGCGAAAATACGCATTGTCTACGGCGATTATTGCCAACTTCCCCTAAAAGGATAATACTACCTGTCAATCCCGGAATTTTGAACACTCGAATTCCTCAGCTCCGAACATAACTAAATTAAATCTCAGCTTGATTACCAAAAATAGTTGCTTCAAATTTAAACTTCAACGCATATTTTATATTCTATGATTAAAATATACTTAATCTTTTTACAAAAAAATATGCTTCTGTCTTCAAATTCAAAAATAATTATGAAGATTTTAAATTTTTTTCGCGTTTCACTGGTCAAAATTTAAACAACAAATTTAAAAATTATTTCTACAGTTCGACTTGATTAACTTCACGCCACAGGCGCGTCTGCTCTGCACAAGAGTGCCAAAAACCGGGCTCAGCATCACGAATAAAGTCGTGCCCGTGGGGGTTAAATATCGAATTACACACAGTTACAGTCGTTAAGGGACCTACTATAACATCCCGTAAATTTGTAATTATTATTTTTCAGTATTTTATTTCCTTTCTGTAACTTTCCCGCATTTTATAATCACGCCACATTTCAATTTATCTAATTTTCTATAACCACAAATTCGAGCGAACGAAACCATGTCAGCGTCGGAAGCGTACGTAGGCCAAAAGGAAACATTGCCAAAAATTGTTCGTCTAAAAAAGATAATGAAGAAAGCCTTTTGAAAACCACCTCAATATTTGGCATATGGTGGGATTCTTTCAGTTTATACTATTTATCGCCTTATAAACTACAAATTGTCGAATCTACTTGCAGGCTCAGCTTCATCATTTTTCCAGCCAGCTGACAAAGGTGATAGAATCAACTTAATACTTTCAAGATCGATCGTGGAAACTTATTTTTCCTCATAATCACGTGCTTCTAAAAGCAAATTTATTTGATAAAGATTTTTGCGGGAATTGCGGGAAAACCCTGTATGGCTGCCCTTTCACGTTATTTCCCCCACTCACTTTGAAGACGCATCAAAAACTGACGCCCACGCGAAAGTATAATTTGTACATTTTTAATAGCGAAAAATAAATCTAACTTTTTGTTAAAGGTATCTTTAGCATAGAAAATTTAAAAGTTTTTTACAGGCAAATTTTTTGAAATTAATTAAGTGTAATGAATATCCGAAGACGCCATTCCGAATGGATTTTTTTGGAAAGAATCCTAATTTTCGAAATCATAATTAATTGTTGATTTTAGTCATATAATCTTGGCCAATTTAGCATCTAGTTATGGAGGTCTGTTTTTGTATTTTTTTTTGATACTAAACTCCGATGGCAGTAAAAGATACCTCACATCAGCGAGTTTGTTCGGAACTGGTAATATGTTTTTTTATCTTTGGGCCATAATTCAGCTTGTCAAGCTAGTGTCACTGCAAAAACCTATTTTACGGTTATCGCGATTATTAACCGTTCATGTTTGACGTTTTTTTGTGCAAAACCTATTGGTTTTAGGTACAATGACTGGTAAAACTGGAAACTAAGAAATCACTTCTGCAGTGATATGTATTTTTTAAAGTTAATATTATGACTAGGGTGTTACAGCGTTGAGCTAAAACCGGAAAAAAAGTATTAAATTTTAAAAATGCGGTCTGAATTTTCGCAAAATTTAACCAAGTTTACTTGATTTATACAGTTTTTTGATCTGTACACCAGAATTTAGTATTGTTTTAAATGGTCATATGAAAAGGCTGTCAGCCAAAAAATGGCTGATTCAACATAATAAGTCGGTAGCCCGAATTTGACATGTAACGCGCTAATTGACCAAAATTAAATAAAGTATGTTGCGTTTTTAAGTATCTCTCCCTGAGAAATTTGAGGTCTATCAGAAACACCAGTACTCAGAGTTCAGTATATTTTTAAACTCCTGAAGCACCATGATTGTAGTGCTCAAAGCGACGTTTATATAATAAAGGAATAAGTTGAGAAGAACAAATCAACCCGAAACATTTTAGATCGTACAGGGTCTCCTCGAATATTTCGTATTTTATCTTATTTTAGATTTCAAAGTCACAAGAAAAATGGTCGAAGTTTCCACCTTTTGAGCCTATTTATTTTGAACCAAGTCTGGAATGGGAAAAGAATCATATGCATTATATAAAGCTGCCGAACTGTTGATCCTGAAGACGTCTATGACGCAATACAAAGTTCATGGTTGAATTTGATTCCAAAGGACGGATTAAATTGTTAATTATTGATATGGAAATTTTATAAAAAAATTGAAAAAATAAAAATGGGTCAAATTTTCAAAGGAAAAACATCCGGCAAGAAAATTTCGGCTGTTCAGTTGTCTCAGAAAACACAATCAGAAAAATAGTTTCTTAAAAACCTCTTTCAAGTCTAATTTGCATTTGAGCATAAAAAGACTCGTTTCACCTAAAAATTTTTTACATGTATATCGAAAAGAAAATATAAAAATTACCGTTAAAAAGTTTTGGTGAATTTGATGGAAAATAAGTAGACAGAAAATGTCTAAAATTCTAAAAGCACCATTTTGAGCCAAAAAAGTTAAATCAGTATTTTCACTGGTAGCCAAAATAGCCGAATTTTTAAGTTTTAGTCGTAATTATTTTTATTAATTTTTTATTTTGAAACTTAAAATTTCACCTGCTGCGCACCCTAATGATATCTCAACCAATTTCAAAAAATATAAAAAATTTTTGGGTATTTTTTTGTTTCAAAATATTCGTACAAGGCAGCTCATATCATTTGTAGATAAACTGATTATATGAGCCGATTTTATTCCCGGATATGACTCTAGTAAAACCTTATTTTTCAATTTCCCATCAAATTTTAGTCTCAAAGACCTAAAATAAATATGACCCCAAATTAATCCTTCAAAAGCTTACATTGATAAGGGTCGTATTACAAAAAAAAAGACGCCTACAAAGCTGGTGTGTTTTCAACCAATTTTGTATCTGATGATCCCAAATGTGCGCAGATTTCCAGACTTCTCGACTTGGCGAATGTCCAACTCGTCGATATATGGAGATGATTTAACACCACTCCCCATTATTATTACTTTTTCATAATGAGTTGAGGTCGAGCCTTATTGAGGACTATTATTTTCGGTTTCAGAAGAACTCCAAAAAATATTTTGAAGAAATTGTTTTGGTTGATGATAATTCAAGCTGCATCCAAACCGTTGGAATGGATTTGATTCAAATTGAGGTAATTTTAGGGAACAATTTAGTTAGCAATTTATAAACGTGTTACTTTAGTTACTTACTTTCGTAAGGGAGTACTGGTCGCATTTTAAAGGCAAAAACAGGGTTTTCACGTCGCTCAAGAAGTACTAGAGACAGCACGAACATATGTGATTTCATTTAGGGATAATTGAACAGTTATGCTTGGGCTTCAGCAAATCACATCGAAGCCTCTGAGTGGGGCCGGACTAATCAGGAACCGATCCTTCAAACTGGCACTTATTTTCTAACTTCAAAAGCCTACTCCTCCCTGAGTTTGAAGATAGAGAATACTTTTATAGCTTTTATTGACCACAGAGAAGGGGCCAGAGCCCCAGGCGAGTTTTACTCAAAAAATTCATCCGGCCTAAATGAGGCAAAAACTGTTTTTTGGCTTATTTTGAGTGCCTCGGCAAAATACTACTTTCCTCCCTGAAATTTGACGGCCAGAAACCTAAAACTGGTATGTATGATCCTGAGGATGACGCGCAAAGCCTAGTTCAAACAATTTGCCATTTTTGTATCTCGTCTTTTTTGGAAACCGCGATTCAAATTTCAGAAATTTCCAACATTTGAAAACATTACACTGTAAATAATGTTCAAATGCGCGAAAAAAAACTTTTTTTATTGACAATGAAAATAAAAAGACATTGACAACTTATTTTGTCCATATTTTCCAGAAAACAACATTTTAAAACTAATCTGGAAAAATTTCCATGTCCGGTCTTAAATGCTGACGCTTAAAGAACGCTTAAGGAAGTTAAAATTCTTCATCAGGGAAATGTTTAGATTTTATTTAAAACAATAATCGAATTGTTGGAAAAAAGGAAGGTATCTTTTTTTAGGGTGACTCCATTTAGAACAGAAACAAAATATTACAACGGATTGTGCATCCATCTGCTTTTTCACAAAACGCACTATTTTTTTACGATATTTCTTAACAGTTAAGATGTATGAATCTGGATTTTTTCAAATTCTTATCCTATTCTGACGTTCAAAAACCATATTAGATTTATTTTTGAGTATTTTAAAGGAATTTAAGTTCGTCAATATAAGATACGGGTAGTTATTGCCCCGTTTTCGGGCCGTTTATTTCTGAAGACACTCATTTTTAATTTTTCAAAACGATTAAATTTTTATCATGAAAACGTACAAGAAATGTTAGACAATATTGTTTGACAACAATGCTGGATTTACATTTTCTATAACGATGCTCAAATGTGTTTGCCCGGCCAGCCAAGCTTTTGAATGTCCACGCCGTCGATGCATTGGGGCTTGGGTGCCCTTTCTAGTTTACACGACGGATCGGTCAGTTGTAAGCCGAACGACAGTGCTAAAAAGTTGTGACAGAGAGTCAGATTATTAATACACCTGTATTAGATTACGTGAGGATGTACGGAGCAGATCAATGAAAATCCATAAGTAGCTTGTTATTGATTATCCTCACTGTGGTCCATTTGTAAGAATAAACGTTTAGGGTTTTTAACATGAATTCGAAATTGTACAAACATATCACATATTCGTTATCCTGCTTAGGCATGTTGTATTTAAGGCTACCGTGTTTCATTTCTTAGCGCTTCTATATACTCGGCTGTAATAATGCCTAAAATGTGTTGGCCACAGAAGCCCAATCAAGGGGCAGTTTTTGAAGTATCGCGCCTCTTGATATGCTTGCCTTAGTTAAGCTGGTGTGGAGGCGCGCCACACTGCCATAGTCGGTTGAGCAAAGAGAATAGCAGAGAACACTAATGAGGAATACGTAAATCACGAGCTAGCGGCTAATTATTTTCATCTCACTAGTATTTCTGTACAAAACGATTGTGCACTTGAAGCTAGCGAACGTTTTTTTCTTTGGCGCATAATAACCCGCCTACGTCACTCCTACATTCTATTCGGTAAAAGTTAAGCAGCATTTCAAGCACACTTTGGTACAAAAAAATAGATACAATCAAAGGAGTGATGCAAAACTCTTCTTCTTGAAGATTTTAGCGCTCTTGAAAAATAACAAATTATCTCAAGTATTACCAAAACTTCTGGATTGGTTCTTTTGAAAAGACCTTTGTTGCCAGTGCAGCTGGCGCCCTTTAGACCCACGCGACAAATTTCTTTGTCTACTTGTTCTATTCTTACTCTTTAAGTCAGCCCATTATTGTCGTATTACCCTTTAGGGAGGCGATTTTTGAGGACATCTCTTGTGCTTATGCCTTTGTAATAGTGAGGCGACTTAATACGTGGGTCATGGTGGACCAAAGCTGTACAAAAAATTTTTTTGATCCCCCTAAGACACACTACTTACCAGCTACTGTGTGTTTACACATTTCTTTAATTACTGTTATTTAAAAGTGAATAATTGGCCTGTAAACCGAAAACGCGAGGCGTCATTATTCGAGCCGCGTATGCCAGCTACTATGGTCGCCACGGAGACACTTTCACTTTGCGTAGATTCCACGTCGAGTAAGGAACGAAAATGTCGAGCCATCCTGGATGTCTAGAATTAATAGTAGGGATTAATATATACAGCGGGTGCCAAATATTTTAAAGCTGCACAAAAAATATTTAATATAATGTTCAACAAATCAATATTATTTTACGGTTGTTATGACAGGCTTAGGATTATCTTATTGTCCTCACTTTTCAATAAGAATTCGACGATTTTTTGTATAGAACAAATAGATTTATTTTGACAGAATTTTAGTCCGTATTTTGTGCTTCAATCGGTAAAATTTTCGTAAAGAGACAGGTGTTTTATGAAAATTTTCGGTATGAAAATCTGGGCAGTATTTTGTAGTTTAATATGTATGTTTAAAATTCATACTCTCACAGTCACTTCATATGTTTTAAGAGAATCCTTATACAAATTGATTTTTACCGGTTGTTTAATATTAAAATTCTATTAGAAATTTTCTGAAATCTTGGTGGATTTTTAAATATTTGCATTTGTCCTTGAATGTGCCATTTGTGGCTGGAAAATAAAGAAGACCTTTTTTGTTGCTATTCGGAAATTTCTCTTTAAAACATGTGTTTTGTAACTGAAAACTTTGGAGACCCTTTTTCGCTTCCATAAAATTTCAAAAAATGGCATATTGTCTTAATAGTATGGACAACTCCATACATTAAAATAGGTTTTGGGATATTTTGTCCACATAGGTCCTTATATACGGTGTTCTTAATAGACGAACCACAGTCAAATTTTCCAAAAATTTGTGAAAAAAATCTGAACAAAAAAAATTGAATATTTTTACAAAGACATTTTTTAAAAATCTATTTCAGCAAATCGAAAAATGGTTGTTGCACCAATTATTGATGTTATTAACAAAGATAATTTCCAATTTCGGAGGCGGATGCATTTTTAACTGGTGGGTTTCTTGGGCAATGGTTTTCAGATGGGATTGGTTGACCAGAAGCGAAATGGAGACTATGGATCACAGAAACGGATTAAAATCACCAACAATTGCAGGAGGATTTATTCTATCGGTAGTTTAGATTGACTTATTTCCTTGCCAAAAGATACAGCTATGTAACGTTTTTGTTTCTTTTTTTCGATTTGCATAAATCTGATTTCCACGTTTTGATTGGTTAACGACCAAATTGATCGTTCTCATTGGCGGATAGCAAAATTGGAAAAAAATAAAGCAAAATAAGTGTACATGCATGTTATAAAAAATGATTGAAAGCGTTTTTTTTTACTTTTAAAAAATTGAATCACCATATATTCGAATGTAAATTAAACCGAAACTAATTTAATTAAAGATGAATAAAAATAGGATAATATGTTTTCTAATTTGTTAAACGATTGCATTTTTTACAAAATTTTCGAAATGGGTCGTTGCATGCCCCGAAAGTTTTTATATGATTTATCGAGCTATAGCTCTCAATTGAAGCCAAAGAGAATGCAATAAGAAGAAAAAACGCTGTGATTTGTTACAATTTGTTCGCTCTGTAACTACGCTTACATTGAGGGTATGTGTACAACCCTCCTACACTGTAGCTACATATTAATTTGTCAATTAAAAAGATTGTATTTCAATGTTTCGCTTTATTCCATTTTCAAGAGTGGAGAAATAAAGTGAGATTACAGAAAAGGAAAAATGGTTTTGTGTCAATCAGCGGATATAGCCCTGAGTTTCGCTAAATACTTTAAGTATCTAACGATCGCTAAACCTACAGTATCCGAGGTGAACATAATTTCGTTGACCCTGCGAAATAAAGAATGTTGACCCCACCTCGCGAGGAATTTCTTTGACCAATAACGACCAAGCTCGAACGGCTTAACATAAAAAATATAACGCAGAACGTGTTTCGAAATCAAATGAGAATCCGATTGATCAGACCAAATCGTTTGACACGATGAGTTTCCGGTTTCACATATTTTTTAGCTTTGTTACTACACTTGATTTCGATAGTAATGTACGTACGTATAAAGAAAAAATAACAAATGTCTCACTTTAATTTAATAATCCTGTAAATCTAATAGTTAAAGGCGGTAGGAAACCATACTTACGTGTATGTACGGTGAACAAAGTTGGTGGCACTATTTTTTACTTACAAAATTGTCATCAATTGAAATTTTTAATTACATACAAATTACAAGTTAATTTTTGTCACATTTTTGATTACAGTAGTGTGCAGGCAACGACCAAAAAATGAAATTGAAATATTGAACCATACCGCTAAATTGCAAAAAACGTGATCCGGAATAATACGTTTTCCGGATATTTGTTAAGAGTAATGTTTTGGATTATTCCTAAAGTATATCTTCCAAATGTTATGTACGGAATAAAAAGAGTTTTCCTCAATAATAAATGTTTAATACTACAGGAATCAGGCTTCTACCTGTCGAGATATTTTTAAGTCATATCTGTACCAAATTTTGATTATCCGAAACACTCGTATCATTACTATACTTTGTGGCAATGGTTTACGGAGTCTCGAGTGGTTCGGATCTAATAAATTTGCATAATAGTGCCATGTTAAAAATGCTCCAACCTACGCATCGCTCGCAACTCACTTCCGCGGCGATTAGGTAGTGTTGGTTATAACAAAAAAATGTCTCATGTCCTTTCTCAGACAGTTACAACAGTAGTATTTACTATTTTATAGCTAAGATGTTGTGTTCCATGACTTGGAAATATGACTGACCAGGATGAATCTTGGGGAGAGAAAATACGATTCGTCGTGTCAGAGTCTGGTCAATGGTGGGGGAGAAATGGAAATGTATCCTCTGTTAATGGTAAGTCACCAAATCAAGAATTTAAATATTAATCCTGGATAGGTTTCTGTTTGATATGTGATTGTTATGTTTGTATAGTTAAGGCTTTGACATGTTTTCCGAGTGATGATGCATCCTTATGAGTTTTCGGATAATGAATGGATTCGAATCACGTTTTTGTAAGACTACCAACCGATTTGTTACACACGTGAGGTATGAATATACCGTAACTATACTTCTAGAAATTGCTTTTAGTATTCCTATATACCTTAGGGGTAATAAATTGGTTATATTGCTTGGGAGATTGGAGATTAAGAAGCTGAAATTTGTGATTCAGTTTTAACGCATATGCATAGGTGCGCAGCGCGTAAAACTACAGAGAGAACACAGTTAGTTGATGACAAATTCGTTACCAGAAAAAAATCGGATTTCCGGGCAGAAATTTTTTTAGCCATCTAGTGTCAGAAAATGGACTTAACGCCAATGTAAGCATAACCGATTACCTGTTGTAACATACGAATGTTGGCTGTAATTTATGAAAAAAAGATAGTGAAGAGAGAGATTTGATCATCTTCCGATACCGGAATTAGGCCTAATTTTTTCTAAAGGTCTCTCACAAGGTCAATTTTTTTGTAAATGTCGTCTAATACTTTTCAGGGATAAACAAGAAAAAAGCAAAAATTAAGAAACGCCACCTGCTCACCAGCCCCAATTGATACAACGAGTAAAAGGGGAATTACCGGAACATCGTTATATTGAGAAACATCAAGAAAATAATTTCTCATTTTGAATCTCCTGCACCAAGATTGTGTTTCGTTTTCTTTAACATAAACCGTGTCAAAGCAGTTTAGAAATATGCTCCGCTGCACGATCCACATAGCACGTATTTGATTATCTAATAGCATGATTATAACATATGAACTACAGTTACGTATCGTTTATTTTACGTAATTATAAATTCTGAATCAGCCTCCTTTGTTTTGTTTTTTACTCAATGCTTGCTTAGCATAGTGAAAAGAAGTTATGAGCCTGAGCATGAGCTCGAAACAATAAATATGTAGTTGTTCAAGCCGAAATCGTGTAATGAGATAAAGTATTTCCAAAAATTTTTGCAGAAAAATTTCGAACGTCTTCAGAAACTTCAGAAATTTTCAACTTCTAAAC
>SCLH01002333.1:67866-106136 GCA_004367855.1 Oikopleura vanhoeffeni
TCTTTCAAAAAAGTTATCAGATCACCTCGGAAATTAAGTTTTATCCATAAAATTATTTTCAGTGAATAAATCCGAAAAAAAATCAATTTTACCCTAGTTCACTGATTACAAAACTTTTGGAAAGTGCGCCTAAGTCGTGTGAAAATTTGGCGTTGCTTTTAGCTTCTCTAGCGCTTCATTCGATTTTTTACTGCATTTCAAGTGAAAAATAAAATTATATGGACAAAAACGACAAAATCCGCTTGTCCTATTAGACACAGCACGACAGTAATACAATTCCCATACTTTAAAATTACTCAATTTTATTTTTCTAAATCATTAATTTCAGATTCTATTACGGGACTCGTCCAAATGCAAAGTCCATTTACCAGGTGATTTATCGATCCGTCGTCATATCCGAAAAAGTTTAAAATGCAAAGGATTCGACTGGTACGTCAAAACGTCTATCCCCGTCACACACGTCCCAGAACGAAATCTGTTATCTTGGGACATGCTAAACGAGGAGAACATTGTTTGAGCTACTTTTGCAAAGAAAAATACTTTGGCGCGTTTAGGGGATCGACCTGTAATCAGGGTCTTTTATATCCTAGCTGGGATCTGCCTCGTGGTGTTTCAAAAAAGTTATCAATCACCTCGGAAATTAATTTTTATCCATAAAATTATATTTTCAATAAAAATTCCGAAAAAAAATCAAATTTTTACCTAGTTCACTGATTACAATCAAACTTTTTTGAAAGGTGCGCCTAAGTCGTGTGAAAATTTGGCTTGCATTTTAGCTCTCTAGCGCTATCATTCGATTATTACTGAATTTCAAGGAAAAAAATTGTATATGGACAAAACGACACGTTTTCACATGGACAAAACGACAAAATACTTTAATTTACTCAATTTATTTTTCTAAATCATTAATTTCAGATTTCTATTACGGGACTCGTCCAAATGCAAAGTCCATTTCACCAGGTGATTTATCGATCCGTCGTCATATCCGAAAAAGTTTAAAATGCAAAGGATTCGACTGGTACGTCAAAAACGTCTATCCCCGTCAACACGTCCCAGAACGAAATTCTGTATCTTGGGGACATGCTAAACGAGGAGAACATTGTTTGACTACTTTTGCAAAGAAAAATACTTTGGGCCGTTTAGGGGGATCGACCTGTAATCAGGGTCTTTATAATCCTAGCTGGCAAGAAATGGATAAACAATCGCTTGTTTTGAAAAAAGATTCGAATTATTTTCAACAACCGGTTAAACAAGAGGATGGATCTTATATAAATATGTGCTTTGGATCGCATGATAAATCACCAAAACGTAAGTATTTTACAAGCTTGAATGAACTTGAATTTATGATCAAAACCAAAGACCATAATGTTTAGAATTAAAGTTGGTTATAATCGTATTAAGAAAATTCCAGAGAGCGAGATACAAAAATATAACCAAAGTTTTCCCCGATAACTGCGAATTCAAAATTGAATGCTACTTTTTTAGAAATTTTTATAATATGTATTGGGTGCGCAGCCGTCAAAATTATAAGTTTTAAATTAAAATGATGAGACCAAAACGAAAAAAATATCTGGACAAAAACTACGAAGAAATAAAATGAAATTTTTTTTGGCTTTCTGGCCAGGGAAAATGACGGTCTTGCGCATGGTTCTCACTATTCGCATCTGAAAGCTTTGTGAATTCTGCATAAAATGAAAAAATAAAATTGAGTACTACACATTTAGTACCTAAATTGGGTAAAAAGTTGAGCTGATTATGCTCAAAAACGAAATTACTGCTGAAACTGAGGGTTTTTGAAACTCACTTTCTGATGGCCCAATAGTTGGGTTTTCTAGGTTGATCACGTGACCGGAAATCAGTCATAAAAATTGCTCAAAATTACCGAAAAAAACGATTTTTTGCGAATTAAAAAGATATCTCTTAAAAAATTCGACTTTGGCAATTTAGCGCCATCCACGCAGAAGTTCAAAAATCCGAGCTCGTTGATCACATCAGAAGCTAACCTAAGGAGCATTCTCATAAATTTAAGAAAATACACAGGCCATGGCGCGTCATCCAAAAATATGAATTATGTCACTTTACATCTCTTTCGATTTTGTGCTAAATCAGAAACTTCATTTTTATTTTGTTTTTGAGAACCGTGCGACGACCACCCCTAAGGTAGTTTTTTCTAGGTGACCCCACCCTAGTCATGTCGATTACGGAAACCCCATAGCTGATATCGAGAAACAGTTTTTGCATTCAACTGCCAACTAAAAAAACTTAATGGAGAAATTTTATTAAGTTGACTTGACATCCGGTTCACCCGATATAAACTGGAAAGTAATTTTTGGTACGTTCGAATCTCGGTGGCCCCAAATTTTTTTCCTGAAATCCGCCGGAAAGTTGAATTTTTTATGTTTTTTCGTTCTTATATCACGATTATTTATGCATCAACTGCTTGAACTATATTTTTGATCAATTCCTGGGAGAAAAAACACGAGATTCGAAAAAATGCTTATAAAATAGATCCCCGGTTACCGGTCATCCGATAATAAAGAAAAATTTTCTCCATTCAGCTTTTTTAGTTGGCAATGGAATGCTAAAAACCGTTCGTCGATATCGCCTATGGTTTTCCAGTAATCGTCATGACTAGGGTGGGGTGACCTAAAAAACTACCTAAGGGTTTTGAATCTTAACTTACATTTTCAGCTGGTTCAATGGTTGTTCTGGCTGAATGTGAAGAAGAAGACGATTCTCACCAGCGATGGAATTACCACGGAGTCAATTTAAAGCTCCAAGATTTCCCACACCTTTGCATGGACGCTACAAATCTAGGTTCTTTCAAGTTCCAAGTATGCAACTCTGGCGATTCGCAGCATTTTCTTTTCGAAATGCTCAATATTTAAGTACACCACTATCCCTTTTAGGCACGCATGGGTTTGCTCGGGTGCTGTTTCTTCCGGTCAAAATTGCGGTGCTTATTCTAGTAAAATTTAAAAAAACACCTGTCTTATCTTATTTTAAAAGTGCAATTCCTTGTAGAACCCCCTTATCTTCCGTTACTTTTAGCAAGTTTAGTAGATTTTGCTCGTTTTGGCCCTAAAAAAGGGGTATATTACACAAAATTAAAAATAAATTTTTCACCGGTAGAGGAAGTACATTTTTGGCCAGCTTTTTCTCCTATCTTTTCTTATGAAAATGTAAGCGCAAAAATGTACTTATTTGAAACAAAACGTGTGCAATAAAAATTTTATGTCACTAAAATACAAAATTTTCCGCCCACGCACTTTTCATAGCAAAATATCGAAGATAATACTTGTGCGTTATTCTCAACTTGTTTTCGAGATTCTCTCATTTGACTCCCATCTATATAGGCGAATAAGTTGAGAATAACGCGCAAGTATTATCTTCGATATAGGCATTTAAAAAAGTCGATCAAAATTGTATACTCCCGGTAGAGAGCTTCGGCTTCCTCTTTTTGGTAACGAGTGACTTGCAGGAAAATTATGAATTTCAATTTGTCAGTCAAATTTCACAAAGTCCGATTTTTTTACCAAATTATCGTTTTTATTTAATAAATTAAATTGCTCATTATTTACTACTTTCACCTCTTTTTAATTTATAGTCGGCAATTTGAGCCGATTAAATTTCTCCAAAATTTCTCACTCGTCACGTGACTTCGAAGGTTTTTTATCTACTTTTAAACTTTTTACAACAAGCATTATTCATCGCATACTTTTCACCATATCTAATTTAGACTTACATAACTAACAGATACACCTTGTAACATAGTTACGTTATCGCAAATCAACTCCGAAACCATTTTGGTACCAAACTTCTTCCCTAATTTTTTTGGTCGATTGCACACAGAACAATTACCCTACAGCAAAAAATCTTAAAATTTACTTTAAATATTTCTGAGATTATTTATTGACCCTGGTCATTTTTGCAAAAATTCACTAGCCGCCTCTTAAAAAAGTAGCTTTTTTTTAAGTAACCTCGGACATTCGGCATCACAGCGCAGAAACCATATTATGTATCAGCAAACGGTTTTTTGCAACGTGTAGCCGACTAAATTTCTGATATTGGAATTTTTTGTTTTATTCCAAGTCAACCGGTTCACCGGTAATTGATGCTTTAAACCAAAGTTCATGGGTTCGAATCGAACAAACAGTTTTCAAGTGATTTACTTGAAAAAATATTTTTCGAAAATTCCCATGTTTTGCCTCTGAAAAACTGGTAATTTCAAATGTCGATTACCAGTGAACTTGTTGACTTTGAAAAAAAATAAAAAGCCGAATGTCCGTGGTTACTTTAAAAAAGCTACCTAAATTGAAATTTGACAAAAACCTTAATCGAAAATGAGTCTAAAACAAACCATCAACTTTCTGTTTCACTTTTAGGTACATTTTTAACCATACAAATTTCAATTATTATTTGCAGATTACATTCTGCAAAATTATAATGGAACATTATGGTCCAAGTTTACCAAAAATAGAAAATTAATTTTCGATACTAGCTATTTATTGGCTGACATTTTCTACCATAAAAACGTACGACACTAGTTATCTACTTTAGTTGACAATATTTCTAGACTATACGTGTCAAGCAAAAAGGATAACCAGTGTAATCGAGAAAGTGATTAATTTGTCGAATCATCACACGTTTGCGAAAAAGCCAAAGAAAATATTTTTGTAAAATTGAACCAACAGGGTATCTGAGATTATTTATATAAATTTGAATTATTTTTCTCACATCAAAACAAATAACCATTTCACACACAAACTTAACTCTCTGGGGAAATTAGTGGAAATTTAGCAATGGTGTAGCCCCCTAGGAGTAAATCAATTACAACTGTTTTTCTCGTTAAATTAAAATCGATTCTAATGTTGAGGATTTTCTTTCTGCCGAAAGTTGAAAATAGATAATATATTTATTTTTCCCTTAAAAACAGTATTTGCATATTTTTTGGACAATTTAGAAGAAAAAAGCTCTATTTTATAAAGTGGGTTACCACAAATCGCCTAGTTTTGTTATTTCCCACCATTTGCTATTTTGAAATGATACCCTAAATTACCACAAATAGCCCCAGTTTTTTGGAGAGCTCTTCTGGATCGATTTGTGGTAACGCACTGTATTTTATCATTGTGCTTAAAACTTTTACCCGATCTCTTATGCAAAAAAAATGACCAAAAATGCCAACTTCGACATTACACCTATCACAATCCAGAGAAATATCCCCAGTCAAATAAATGACAGGATTTTGATAGAATCACGAAATATCACCATACTCAAAAAAGTTTAAATAAAAAGCTTTGAAGGCCTTTTTTCATTCTAAAAGTATTTCACACGAAGCCTTTTGTGCTGTATTTCCTTCATCATGGTATTTCATGACGTTACTGAGTTTCTGTATTACAATCTGTGCGTTACAGCTATTTTGTTTTTGAGATTAAAATCTTCAAAATTTTGAAATTAAAATTATTTTCCCTGAATAAAAAATTTGAAAAAAATTAAAATTGAGATTTATTTATAATGGAAAATTCCGAATTTGTCAAGCAATGCAGTTTTCCTATTTATCAAGAATTAGTTTTGAATATTTTTCATAACGGCATTGAAAGTTTTATTTTGATTATTATTGAAAGTCTTTGATGGAATTATCAGAATAACAGAGAAACCATAAATATACAGTATGTACTTTTTTTACTTGAATTGAAAATTGTCGTTAAGCTAATTACGGCCAATTAAAAATGGTAACTAGGTGGATTGTATTTTGAACGCCAAGCTATAGGCTATAGCCGATGTCAAAGGTTTGAAAATAAAAACCACCTAGTTACTATTTTTTATTGGCCGTAATTGCCTAAAGGACAATTTTCACTTCGAAAGTAAAAAAAGTACATACTGTAACGCGTAAGTTTCAAGTAGCGTCGTCTCATATAAATTAAAAGCGTTTCATATAACCAAATTATCAAAAGAATTGGATGAATAATTATATTATAGCCTATAATATAATTATTCATCCAATTCTTTTGATAATTTGGTGAAACGCTTTTTGTTTCAACGCTACTTGCGGTATATCTATGACGGTTTTCTGTGGTTTATATTTGCTTATTTTTTTCAGCTCAACTCAAGCATCTTATGAAAAGAGAAAATTCAGTGAATATTAACCACCCCGTAATCGATATGTCTGTTTGAATGGTATCGATTATTCCAGAAATTGACCAAGTTATGATTTACAACTTTTTCTTGTGGTGAGAAGTAATATCGTAAATATTGTTTATTCATTTGTATACAGTAGGCGCGAGTTTTTTCTGTAAATCGGATTCGATGATTCAGTTGCGCGAATTTTGCTTAGAGATTAATTTCCAAATATTCATTAATTAATTAATTATGAGTAGGAGGTTTTTTCGGTATTTAAACTGTTTTTTTATTCCGGTATCTTTTCTATTTTTGAAACACATGAAATATTCGTATTCTCTGGTCATGTTTACATATGTATAAACCGTCACACGAATTTATAATAAACTTCATGACGAAACCGTGATAAAAACCCTATTTTTTTATTCGTGCAATCGGATCTCAGTGCTTTAACATCAAATGTTGAACCTAAATTTTTCAATTTGAGAATATTTCCTGGATTTCCAAAAAATTCTCAAATTTCCTCATTTTTATCGGTCCTACCAAGCACTGTAAATTGGGTTCTTTATGAGGTTTGTTATAAAGTTTATTTAACATTACTACGACCTATATAATTATCATTTTTGTGGGAACGACCGTTGTTTTGAAAAAAAAATGAATAAGTTATCATTTTATGCTTTTTGGTTATTCTAAAATGCGGCATATACATTCAGATATAATAGTGACCAAAAGGCATCAAATTTATTTTACGAATTTTATATATTTTGATAATTTAACAAGGTGAATTATTAATCGCGAGAAATCAAATTGGCCGCGTGAAGATTTTTTTTATATTTCAAACGTTTTCGTACAGAAATTGCGATAGGCAGTGCTCGAGGCAATCTGGACCTTTTTAAACTGTGCCTCAAGAATATACGGAGAACAGTAGTAACTTCATTATACTTTGTATGCAAAGACAAGGTTTTGATGAATCTTTGAGATTAAACAAAAAAATATTTTCCATGTTTGGAATAGGCTGTCCAACCTCTAGAAAAGTGCCGAAAATCAATTGTAAAATTTTTTCACAGCTATTAAATTTCTCGTGGTCGACTGACTCCTAAAATACTTTATTTTGTTCAAATTTATACATCGGAAATGCCTTAAAAAGGTCGCCTCGACCACCCCCTTAATAAAATTTCATGAATTTTTTCTTCTTAAACTCATCAAAATTAAACTTATCAAAATTCCCCAAAACGCGTAAATGTCGTTCGATTGAACTTTCCTTACTGTTCTTCTATTTCTTGAAATTTTTTTTTATTAATTTATCTAATTCATTTCAGTAAAATAATGGTGGGTTCTGCAATCCCAGCATTTCGTTCGGCGGGCCTTGGCTCCCGAGTCGCTTTACATCGTACGGTGCTTTCAAATGCTTGATTACTGAACTTCATTTTTTTGATAAAAATTGAACACAGAAATTTTGGCACCAAATTGTAGAACAATGTTTCCTTTTACTGTTTGAAAACTTTTATAGTTTCTGATTGGTTAATAAAAAATCGAACTTCAACTAAAAGTGCGTAAAAAATTTTATGGATTGTGCTATTTTCAAATTTTAGATAATGAAACAGGGATCAAAACATTTAAACTGTAAGGACTTCATACCCAGTTGAGACTCTATGTACTCTTGACCAATCAAAAATAAGCATTTTTTAATCAAACCGAATTATTTTTTCTAAATAATAAATTAATGTTCTGGTTGCTAGAGCCAAAATTTTGTGACCAACTTTCATCAAAAAAAAGGAAAGTTTAGGTATCTTTTTTTTTAACTACACCCACCCTACTGAGTCATTTATCTCGAAGACCATAGCAGATATCAAAAAACGGTTTTTGGTATGAGTCTAGTATACTCAGTAGCCATGTAAATTTGTGGCGACCAAAACTTTTCATTTTTTTTCCTGGTCAACCGGTTCACCGGTAAATTATGTTCTAAACCGAAAGTCCATAGGTTCGAATCTCAGTCAGCTCATTTTTTTCTTTCTTTTAATCGAAATGTGTGTATTATGATAAATTATCGGTTGATAGGTGTAATTGATTAACATAACGTGCAAAGAACAACATTTGAATCAATCAATTTATTAAAAAAAATATTTTCGAAAATTCCTCCTTATTTGCTCAGAAAACCGGTTATTTCCAAGGCGATTACCGGCCACTGGTTGAAGGAGAGAAAAACAAAAAGTTTTGGTTCGCCACAAATTTACTTGGCTACACATAGCAAAAACACCGTTTATTGATATCTGGTTTAGTGCTTCGAGAAAAATGACTGAGTAGGGTGGGTTGAGTTTAAAAAAAGTTACCTAATTGATCGAGCTTTTTGAAGCACTGTTTATCGTGGAGATATTACTTTATTAAATATTTGTGCGATTGTCAACGCAGCAAATAACAAATTACTTGGAGGTGGAGGAGTTGATGGTGCTATTCATAGAGCAGCGGGAAAAGAGTTATTGGCAGAATGTAGAGCATTAAATGGATGCGAAACTGGACAGGCAAAAATTACTAAAGGATATAATTTACCAGGTAAGAAAAAGCCTGAAATTTTTAGAACGTGTCAAAAATTAAAAAGCAGAGACCATAATAATCAACTTTAAAAAAAATAATATAAATGGAAAAGATTGCGATTTAATTGAATATACTACTACTACTACTACGAAGTTACTTTGTGCGCTTTTCATATTCAGTTTTTTGCCGTATGTACCAACCAGTTGTTTGTAACCATTTGTTAGTTCAAAAAATAAAGTTAAATATGCTTAAATTTTAATTTAGTCATAAAAAAGCGGTTTTGGTTAGTCATTTTCTGGCCACTAGAGGGCTCAAAGAAATTTTTTCATGCTCAGAATCAATTTCCTTGAGGTACATTTACCCTGTAAGCTCAAATAATTAAGGTCAGCTGTTATAATTTAGTCAGAAAGTTTGCCGGTTCGCTCCCTGGCTATAGCTCGAGAAATTATACAACATATTTTAGGGCATTGAACAGTGGAGAAGTATTGATAATTAAACATAACAAATGGCTTGAATTTTCAAAGCCTTATTAAACTGATGGACTTTTTATTTAAAAGCATTAACTCAATGAGTTTTGAAGGTATACAAATGATTTAAGGTTTTTATAAACCCAACATTACGTGCGCAAATTTTCGAGTAATATGATGATAAAATTATTTCATTTCACTTTGAAATCACTAAAAACTGTATTTCGAGCATAATTTAGGGATCTCAATCAAAAGCTATCATTTTCCATGACATCTTTTCGTAAATTTTGGTTCACAACTATATTCTCGTTTTATTATTCACTCTATTTGAAAATCGATTCGAGTAACAAGAATTAAAAAAATCACGTGTAATATCTTATTTTGTGGAACTATTCAAAAAAAATCTTCAAAATTTGGTTAAATTTTGAGTTGAAATCAGCTTATTTTTATGATTAACCCGCATATTTATTGAATTATTTTGTTCAGCAAAACATGTAATTCACACAGTTGGTCCCTTTGGCGAAAAACCAGACCTTCTTAAAGACGCCTACACAAATTCTTTGAAGGTTTTGGTGGAAAATGATTTGAAAACAATTGCTTTTCCGTGTATTTCAACTGGAGTTTATCATTATCCGAATGATGCAGCGGCACATGTAGCAATTACAGCTGTAAAAGATGCACTGCTGAAACACTCCTTGATTGAAAAAGTGATTTTCTGCGTTTTTTTGGAAAAAGATTTTGAAATTTACTCAAAATTACTAGAAGAATATTTCCCGAAGAATGGTGACAAAAACGAGCTATAAAACGGCCATAAACATGTTTTAAAAAGTTGATGTTCATTATGTGAAATAAATTCGTTCGAAGTCGGAGAGAGATTTTTTTGCCCAAATAAGATCGGTTCGATTTTTTCAGTTATTTTATCTCGATGAAATCGGTATTGGTACATACGATCAGTTTCTATTTCCCACTATTCACCGGTAATTTTTGACGTTTTTTGTTGTTTAGAAACCGATAATTTCCGGTTAATGTCGGGTAAAAACCAGAAATCGGAAAACGGGCTCTGAAGCGATTTTTTTTGAAAAGTTGTATGTCCATCCTAAAGTCAAAAAATATCTAATGTGCAAGTTCTGGACTATCTCACCGAGATAAAATAACATTAATAAAAAACGAACCATTGATTTTTTAATCAAATTTTGAAAAAATATTTTTTTGATTATATTTCCTTTTTTTGTAGAATGAACTCGTATGATTTGGACTAAATGGCTGCTCGAAAATTCCGCGTCAGTTATGACGTTTCGGGTTCCAATGGAATTTTTATCACCCGCCGAGGAGAAGAAAAATCATTAATAGTAACAAATCAAACAGCTAAATTAGGAAATGGGTAAATTTTTCCGTTAAAAATGGGTGATTAGTAATCACTGATTGGATCTTATTTTTTGTATTTTGCGAATGCATATGTAAATTTTATATATAAATTTTAAATATCGAAGATTATACTTCGGTATGGATAGTTACTTAGCGTCATAGCTGTGACGTCAGAACAAATTTGTCAGCTTTTTTTAGGAATCGTGTGATTTTGGTCACTATCTTTTCTGACGTCACAGTTATGACGCTGAGTAACTATCCATACGAAGTAACTATCCATATAATCTTCGAAATATTGTTACATTTTCCAAATCTTGGTATCGTCAGGAAAGTTTTCTCATAAAGGACCATACATTCGTATTATTTTTCTCATAATTTTCAAATGTAAGTATTATTTTAATATTATCGCTAAAACATTATGGTTTATAGATTTCTCGCTAGATCATAATCTTACTTTGGTTTAAAACATGCTTTTGCATTTGGTCTTTACTTATTTTAAGAAGTTTTTCAGGGTTATTACTTAAAATCAGATTTGATCTTTATGATACATCCAAAATAGCTTTATGGGGTTATATTTCATATCATATTTTATTGTGAATTAAAAAAATCGTTTTCGTTGCGTTTTGCATAAAAACTCACTATTTTTAAATATTTTTTTTTTTTAAATACCACATGCATATTTTGACAAATGCCGGTTATTTATAGTAATATTCATTTTCAGGTGTCATATTTCAAATGTATTACTTTATAAATGTAAAAAAATTTACCCTCCAAATAGAAAATACACCCTCACCGCATCAAAGTGGCTTCGATTGTGTAGCAATAGCCGGAGTCATCTCAAAAGCTGAAAATGAAGAATCGAATATTTTGGCAGTAATAACAAAAGCAAAATCGATCGGAAAAATTGGCACAACAGACATTCTCAGAATCGAAGAAGTAAAATTAATAAATATTTCAAGACCGGCTGAAGAACCAAAACAATTTAAAGAATTACAAAAACTATTATCAGAAGGAGAATATTATTTCAGGAATGAGCTAAAATCTCAAGTTTCAGAGCTAGAAAACATGAAAATTTTATTGGAAGTTTTATATCAAAATTTACACCTGGGAGGCCCAATATCGCCGAAAGTTTTTTGCCGACAAAATTCGGCGATATGGGGACAAAAATGAAGTGTTCGTTCAAAAATCAAAAAAAGCGTGGGCGTTCGAAATGACACGATAATTTTAAAGTTTTGTTTTTATTTTTTTAAGGACTTTCACTATAAGTTCAAATAGAGTAAGATAGCAAAATATGTAAAATTAAGAACTCCACCAAACGCCATCAGATTAAAATTCAAAAGTTAGATTTAAGAAATTCAATTTTCAAATATGACGTCATTCATGACGCACTCAATGTAATTTTTACATACATAACATTTGCAGAAAACAGGTTTGCATTTTGGGTTGTTTGACTAAAATGGGTTAAATCAATATTGGTAAAGTAAAAACTTCACCCTACTGTAACAATGATACCATTTCTTTAAACAGTTAAACCTTAAAAATAGCTCAAATTAAGTATCGAAAATGACGAATCAAATTTAACTGATTTGACAATATCTTTCCAATCTCGTTTACAAGGTGAAGATTCCGAAAATCGATATTTCTGGAATTTGGTAAGTCTTATTTTTCACATAAAAAGCATTCTAAAATTTTTTTAAACTAAAGTCGTTATGGGGTCATTTCGGAAAATTAGATCCACAGATGAAATCAGTTTGGTTGGTTCGAATAATTTGTGGATTTATAAATTTCAAAAAACTGTATGCTGGCTCCAGGGTGCTGACCCTGGGAGTTATTTCAAGACTTTCATCTGGAAGAGTTGGTTCAAGATTTTTAACCAGGTAATTTTGTTATACATTTTACAAGCACCGTACTTGACCAAGTTAGAATTACATTATATATTTTTGAATCTCAAATTATTTCTTGATCAAATTCACCTTAATTACATTACTGCAAGTATTTCACATGGGAAATACAAAAGCTACTTTTATGGCTTAACTTTGAACCCTTATTATCGCAAAAGAATGAGTGCTTGCGATAACATTATTCTTTAGTCATTGAGATTAAGGATGGACTTAAATTTTTATATTATTTTATTTACATTTTGACTTTATTAACCCCGTAGGACAGTGACATTTACAAAGTGACCTTCAACCTACGCAATTCATTTGTGATAAAATCAGCAACGTCAGAACAAAAATTAAAAATGGAGGAGATTCAGAATTAAATTTCCTAAAAAGGGACTCTCTCAGAAATTATCTGCAATTTCCGGTCTTCAATCTACAAGTCTTTCCGAAAATAGAACCTAATCTACGCAATTTATCGAAATCACTTGTAAAAAAAATAAAATTCACTCAGAGGCGTCAAGATAAAAATTTAAAATGGAGCAGATTTAAAAAAAATCCTAAAACGTGATTAACTCAGAAGTAACCTGCGATTTCTGGTCTCTAATCTACGGGTGTTTTTCAAAATAGCGCCATGCCTCAGAGGGTTAAATAATGAAACGTAACTAAATAAACTGCATATTGTGAAATTATTCATATAAATGGTCAGATTTCACTAACGTGTTACATGTCGAAATTTCAGGCCTACCGACTTAACTATGTTCGAATCAGCTGATTGTTTGGCTGTGACTTTATTTCCACATATCTGAGAGATTCCAATTTCCGCTTTTAAAACAAATGCTTAATTTTGTTTTAACAAATCATAAACTGTCAAATTCAACTAAATTTGGCCAACAATTTCACAAAAAATCACAACGTTTTAATTTTGCAAACACGTGGGAGCAAAAATGTGGGTTTTCCGGTTCAGTTGTGGTTGAAAAATTTCCCGTGGTTTTAAAATTCTCATTTACAGCACTAACTTTCATTTTTAGAGTATAAAACTTCACTTTTTTGTGTTATTTTCAAGACAATGGCCGTTCTAAGAAAAAAATTTAATCTGGAATATTATTCAAAAATGCATGAATTTTCGCAATGAATTTATTTTGTTCGTTGAAAAATTTGGAAGTACAAAAAAATTTGATATCTTTTTTAAGAAATTTTATAAACAAATGCCATTCTAATTTGTACACCGGTCAATCTTCACCAGTACTGTGGGTTTTGGCCAAACGGACAAAATGAGCAGAACCTACGAATTTTTTCTTACAATAAAACGGGAAATTTGACTATAAATTCAATGATCATAAACATGTAGCGGACAAAACGGGATTTTCAATTCTGACCAAGACCCACAGTAATTAAAACATTTTGGTGTAACCATTTGTTTCAGAGGAATTGACGATTGTGGAAATGTGGCTAATAATGTGGAAAGTGAAACATTTTTGGTTGAAGAAGAAAATGTCTGTTCCCATCTTCAGCTTCGAGGTTCTGTCCCTGTATTTTGGGAACAACCTGGAATTAATTTTGGAAAACACAAATGTGATCTAGTCAGAAAAGTTGATGGAGCTTTACCTGCCGCTCAAAAACATTTCTCCAAAATTGCAGAGCAATACTCAGCTTGTCATGTCATAAATTTATTAGGTTCGTGTTTTATTGAAAAATGTTTTTCGTTTTTTTTTGTCAACATACGTTTGCAACTAAATTGCGGTCATTTCGGCCCCTCTATGCATACCGCTTCGTGCATTTCGTTTAATATAAATCTGGCTGATAGTCTTGCGGCTACGATGCTTGCCGAGACGCACTCTTTTTGGTACTGTAGGGGCGTTTATTAAGACAATATGGTAAAAACCTATGATTTTTATTTTGGTATGTCCCTCTTTAAGGAAAACATAGACGAGTAAGGACAGTGTATGTCATTTCTCGAAAAGTTTATTATGAATATAAGGTCGTCATATTTTTTTAGTTTATAAAACACTTGTTTTTCGGAAAACTTGAAAAAAATTTAGAATTTTTGGCAATAAGGACATATTGCAAAATTTCTGATACATAATTTTGCTCGAGATTTTGACAAAAAATACTTGAAAAGTCTTGACAATAATATTTTTGTAGTTTTTATGCTATTTTTGTAGGAAAGGGGGAAGGAGAAGAGAAGGTTTCAAGCCAATTTGAAGAAGTGGTAACAAAACTTCAAGCACAGGTTTGTTTTTTGTACACATAACTGAATAATTCAAAAAGGAAAAAAAACGCCATAAAACGAAAAGATTTTTTTCTAAATAAACTTTTTTGTTAGGGTATGAATATCGAATACACCTATCATGATTACCACAAAGAAACTCCAAAGGGAAAAGATCTTTCGTCCAAACTTTTATCAAAAATGGAAGATGCCATTAAACGATTCGATATTCTTCACTTTGCTGATTCTACCTTCAAATCTCAGCAGGTAATTACTATTATAAACCATTATCATTTATGTTAACAGTTTTTTAAAATTTTTGTTTTTATACAATTTTTTACGAATAACATTATACTGTAATGTGGGTCTATGAATAGTGCGTGAATGGCTGAAACGACAGTATTTCTAAGGTTTTTGGCGAATTTCAAAAAGAACGTGTCTATATTGATTACGATGCCCAAGTTCATATAAAATCTTTTTTTCGTTTTTATTCAGGTGAAAACCCATTTCGGGACACGAACCGCGTGATGATTAAGTAACCTTTGATAATATTGAATTAAGCCAAAATACACTCACCAACTTAGCACCTACACACTTAATCGGTCCAATAAAAATACAGATGAAGCAGGATAGGTTATGATCTGAATGAAAATTACGTAATCATCATGACTTTTTTCTCCAAAATACTTCTTCACCAGAATAGAAAAAAAATTATATGAACTCGGGTATCGTAATATATCGTAATGATATATCGAAGATTATACTTGTGCGTGATTTTTTCCTTACAGGTGACAACTGTGACTGGTGACCAATGGGTGGGTCGCATGGTGAAGAATCGTTGTATGTGGATTGGTCACTGATGGAAGTTGTTAACAGTTATACACGTGTGAGTGAAAAATAACGCACAAGTAGAATTTTCGATATGGACAAAATTACGCGTCATGAGTCATGACGCCCTTGAAAATGTATGAATGACAATTGAAAAAAAATATTTTGAGAACCCATAATAATGTAGCGTGTATTTCTATTTTGATGTTCCTGATAGACAAAGATGACAACTGTCACTTGGGTTTATATTTTGAAGAATATTTATAAATATATATTAAGGATGGTGTCATCAGAACAAATTGCATGGATTGCCTCGATAGAACTAATGCTGTACAAATGCTCATAGGTAAAATGTTATGATCAAATTATGTGATCTATAAAAACCTTGAAGTCACGACTCATTGCGATATAAATTATTTTGACACGAGCAAATTATTTTTTGATGAATATCTGGTTTTTTCTTGGCCTCCCTAAAACGCCGTTATTGCAAAAATTGACATCTAGCTTTAACGACAATATGAACAAACATGACTCAGACTTACGCATTTTATTTAATAACTTCCTGTATAAGGACACTATAAACGAGAAGATACAATATGCTATACATATATTTACGAAATTTTTAACGTGAAAAACAAAAAAGAGTCTTCATATCTTTCCATACAAATTTTTTTATAAAACGCGTATTTTTTGGTTAATATGACTGAAAAGCAATTTTTAATTCAAAATGTCAAAAAAAAATCATCTAAAGAAAGCTTCATCATTTTTTGTCAAATTTAATTTTTCTTATCGAAAATGGCTTCTGAAAATTTTGCTTGAGCAAAAAGCATGAATGCTTTTAAATCTTCACCGAAAATTTTCAATTTTTTGAGCATTTTTGAGAAATAATGATAATATCAGATTTTTCATGAGATTTTGGTGCTATATTGACAATATGATATTCCATGCGAAGTCTTAGCTAACGTTTTAAACGTAAAGCACTGTAATGTTTTTCGTTGAAATTTTTTGATACAGTTTTTCAGCGACTGAAGCTATGGAACTTCAACTTGATCTTATGGGTGTCGATGAAACTTTTCGAAATCGGTTCAAAGAAGATGTAAAATCAATTTGGTCCTTGAACGGAAATGCAATTTCTCACTTATATGCGGGAACTGGTGCTTTGGAATCTGGAAGTAGAATAACTGATGCCCAAAGGTCTATTTCCAGAACAATTAAAAATAATACAAGTGACAGTAAGTTAAAATTTCAAAAAAACATAATTATTTATCAGAAAATTTATTATAAACTTAGTTTCCATAATTAAAACTGTAAATAAGTTTATCAAAAAACGAAGTCGTATTTTGTCGTAATTCTAGACTACAATCGATCGATCTACTACATGTATGGCAATTAGAGAAAATGTAAAGACACGCCATTTATAGTATTAACATAGCTAGGGTGCGCAGCAGTCAACATTCTAAGTTATACAAGTTACTGTAAATTAAGATAATGAGACCAAAACGGAAAAAAATATCGGGACAAAAAACTATGATCCTTGTTATAATAAAGCTAAAAAATTGAGTTTATTATGCTCAAAACAAAAATTAGTCCTAAAAATGTCGGTTTTTTGAAACTCACTTTCTGACCACTAGATGGCCAAAATTTAGTTTTTGCTCGGAATCGTCTTTTCGGTGACGATAACCCCCCCCCGATAGCAAAGAAATTTTTATCAACAGTTTCAGTTTAGTCTGTAGGGTTCCCGCTGCGCACTCTAAACATAGGCGATAAGTAGCGTATCCTGGATACGGAACGCACCATTCGATTGTAGCCCAAAAATCTACCACTTAAAATTTCATGCTGAAAACTTTTTTTTTGTTCAAATATCAATATTTACTCAAAAAATCGCATTATCCGAGCTGAACTTAGTACGAATTATAAATTATATCGTAATTACCTAAAAGTATAATTTTTCTGAAAATCTTCGATTAGAAGGAATATTACGCCTAAGTATGAAACATTTTTCCAATTTGGATAACTCGAATCTGCTTCGATATTTTTATTTTAAGAATAAAGTTGTGCCTTAAATTTTCCATTATTTTTTTCTTGACATTTTAAACTAATTTTTACATACCATGGCGTGCCACGGAGTTACAAATAGAGTTTTTATTTCGAGTTCAAAACTAATAAAAAATCAATTTTTAAGATGACAAACAAAAAACAATTGATCGACTTCTTTATGGAAATCTTCCATTTTCATTACATGGTCAAAATACAATGGCTCTCATTGGAAACGATGCTGTTGGCTTGTCAATGGAAACAAGGGAAAATATTTATTTTAGAAAAGACGAAATATCAGTTGATATACCGATAAGGGTAAAAAAAAAATTTCAAAACGAATTCGCATCATATCTATTACGAGGTCCTCTGGTCGTTTTTTGCAAATTTTTCAGCCAACATTTTTATATAATTCGGCTTTTGAAAACGACTTATCCGATTATGTTTTTTGATAGCTCAAACTGAGCACAAATATCTCGTGAATAATACAATAATAATAAATTAGTCAGAATGGGACGGCATGTTTTTTTTTTGTTTTTTTTCCTGTGATTACTGAAATTTTTAAATTATCAGTTTTGATTAAAAAAATTGGAATAATGCCCTGATTCAAACCATTTTTTTCAAGTTTATTTTTCTTCAAAATATTGTGCTCAGTTTTGCCGCTATCCTAAGAACTCAATCGGATGAGTCGTTTTCAAAAAACGAATTATATAAAAATTATTGCTGAAAAATAGGCAAAAAACGACCAGAGGACCCCATAATTGATATATAAGAAAAATTTTTTGATCAAATCCTACTTGCTGTGATTTTCCATCATATCCGAAAACAATCCATAAAAAAAGCGAAAAGGTTGGAATAATCACAGTGTCGATTTTCATCGAAATTGTGCAAAAGTTTTTGCTGTCGACCATTTTTCACGTTGTAAGCATTCTTAAAAAATGTGTCTATAACCACAAAAATCGATATCGATCCTATAAATTTCGACGATCCATGACGAGATTGGACCACTGCTTAGAACGTAGTATGCGCATTTATAAATTAAAATGATTTAAAAATAATTTCTGGTCTGACCAGCACACCAGTCAAATAAAAGCTAATCTTGTTTAAGATATTTCAAAGATAATTAAATTATTTCTTTTTTTATACAAAAATTTTCGACGAAAAATTATGTTTCTATATTTACATGTGTTTTTTTGCAATTTTTATTATATTTCCACAGAGTTTAAAATATTTTGCTACAGCTTTGTACTCATTTTAATTTTATTTCTCAAAAACCTTTTTTTAGTTATCTGGGATCATTTTAAATCTCAGCATATATATAATGTATGGACTCAACCGAAACCAAACACAATTGTCTTTTTTATATTAATTTGTCAATTAAAAAACTGTATTTTCAATGTTTCCGTTTATTCCATTTTAAAGACTGGGAAATAAATGAGATACAGAAAAAGAAAATCTGTATCTCATTTATTTCCCACTCTTGAAAATGGTATAAACCGAAACGTTGAAAAATACATTTTTTTAATTGACAATGTCTCAAACAACCCTGCTAAAATTGTCTTTTTGACATTTATCGTACGTATAAGGACAGGGCCGATTTTTTCTCTAGAGACACACACCTGTATTTATAGACGAGCTTTTTGACAGGCTCAGTAAAAATTATTAATATAAAGTAAAATTATCAGAATGCAAACGATTTGTCTAACGCTTTTGGTAGAACTGAAGCTGGGTTTTATCAATTTTATAATATTCATAATCGTATAAAAAATAATTTTTTCATAAAAATTTATGGTGCGTGAAAAATTATGACGATATTTTGGTTTCCCTTTTTCGGTAAACAAATTGAAAAAAAGCTTAAGTCTTATCTAAAACTTTCATGAGATTATACATTTTCGAAAATTTTCTAACTTGTTACAAAAGTGTAGTTTACCTGAATTTATTATTAGGTATCTTGCTGCACCTGGAATGTGAATGGTGGCACTAGAAGTGAAAATATAAATTCTTCTATGGGTGAAGATAAGCTATCTGATTGGTTACTTGGTATAGCCGACCGGAGGAAAGCGCTCTTTGATTTCCCTGGAGATGCCGAGGGGGATTTGCCCTTTCAATTCGACGACATTATTGAAGGAATAGATTTTAAATGTTCATAATACTGTTCTAAATTTTTTTTTGTTTGAAGATTATGTGGCTTTTTCGTAGCTCGGCAAATTTGCGACCTCCACACATATCTTTTATTTATGGCCAGCCAATCACAGGCCCGAGACAAACATTTAGACGACGTTAGTTACAGTAGACTTCTTTCTTGATTTTCAAAATGTGAGTACGGTATACCGCGGTATTTTGAATCAGTCAATGACTCATTGAAAATTATTTTTTTGAAAACATTTTTCTGATTATTTTTTTGAAATTTTAAGAAATCAAATTTTTAGAATTTCCGAAATTTGTTTTCATTTATATTTTTGGTCTTTTCGTTACTAGTTTTGAAAATTTTAAAAATCTTGATGTAACAAGCCGTTCACTTTATCTGATAAAATACGTTACGTAAATTTCGATTTCATCACGATTTAAGTGTTTTTTAAGAAATATTTCAAGAAAATTATTATGGTGTTTCAGCTTGTGATACGAAGTAAGTTGAAAATATTCAAGAAAACTTTCATTTCGCTTATTTAAGCAATAATTATTGAAATTCTTGAAATATTTATAATCTCTGATAAGTTATCGAAGAGCTCGATGGCGGTGAATGGCTTCGAGGTAAATTCAATGGGCAAAGTGGTATTTTTCCTTCAAATTTTGTCGAAAAACTTCCTACAGATTCGTACATTTCAACTTTTGATTTCCCAGCTGGAGAAGAAGGCGACCTTGCATTTTCTAAGGGACAAACGATAAAAGTTCTAGAAAAAAAAGGTGATTGGTGGAAAGGCGAAACAAATGACGGTCAAGTTGGAATATTTCCAGCTGCTTTTGTTGAACTTGAGGACTCTAGAAATAAACCACCAGATGTTCTGGCAGTCGCTTTTCAGGAAATTGTCGATTTAACCGCAGATAACATAGGTATGGGTTAGCATCCATCAAAATTTTCAAACACCATAATTTTGTATTCGAATTTTAAATATAAAACGGTTAGAAAATCTAAAGACCCCGAGAGACTTTCAGAGAAAATGCTAATTTTTCATTTCACACCCGCCAGGATATATTTCAAGAGTTAAGTTTTGGCCCGGTTCGATTCCTCATTATGATCATGAGATTTTAACTTTTATGGTATCTATAAAAATTCGCACCAATGATAACGACCAAATTTGCTATCCACGGTCAAGGTTTTCGCTCACAGGTTTGTAGAATGGGTTTGGGTCAAAAAGTCCTGCTAGCGTGCATTGAAAGGGGAAGTTTTTAGATGCAAAGTTTTCCTTTTTTTAACAGATAATTGATGATCAAACTTTCCCGATTAAACGCACGCTAACAGCTTTTTGACCCAACCCCATTCTACAAACCTGTCCGTTTAAATACACTATACTGTAAAATTGTTTAACAGTAACATTTTCCCGACTACGCATATTCCGTCAATATAACCCAAATTTTTTTTTTTAAATTTTGACCAAAGCACTTTATTTTCCAAATTTTATTTCATAACTAATCAAATCAAACAATTGAGTCTAACAATATCAAAATTCAGTTGGTAGCGTTTTAAAAATGTCCACTAGAAATAAATTTTATGATGCAAACCCTATTAAAGCAAAGGCCTCTACAAAAAATTTGAATGTCTGGACAGAATTGGTCGAAAGTGTACTTATTGATCAAGGGTTAAATTATGTTCATGTGAGATCAGAACAACTTGTCGGAGCAGCAATTGGACTTTGGGTGAGAACGCATCATGTTCATCATCTAAAAGACGTTTCTTTTACTAAAGTGAAAACTGGCATAAAAGCAGGAGCTTATACTGGTGGAAATAAAGGAATTGTTCAAAATTTAAGGGTTTAAAGCGGGCAGATATGTAAAATATCATTTTGTTAGAAAAGTACTACTTTTTGTAGACGAGTTTTCACGTATAAATTTTGGTTCGAACTAGGGCTATTGAAGGAAATTCAGCTTACAAAGTGTTCCGCCTACGCATTTTTTGTTGTCAAAATGACCAAAATTTTTTCGAACATTTTATTTTTCAAAATTTATTTTTTCATTATATAGAAAATTTTAATGTGAGTACGATCCTTGCCATAAGAATACTAAAAAATTCAGTTTATTATGGTCAAAACAGAAATCAGTGCTGAAAATGAGGGTTTTTGAATCTGACTTTCTGACCACTAGATGGCCCAAAATTTCCGCGCACCCTACTCATAAGGAGTTCCAAAAACCATAATGATTTAGGGCGAAATTGCAAAAAAAACGGACGTTATACAGATTTTCGTAATTTTACCATAAAAATTGCCTACGCCTTGGAAGCAGACCAAAATTTGTCTACATGCGTCTTAGCGGACGTTATTTTGTGCGTCTAAGCGGACGTTTTGAAAATTTGTAAAAACGTCCGATTAGACAAATACGACAGTATTATTTTATTTTCAAATACCATAATAGTGTAGCGTGTAAAAAAAATTTTCTTAGTTTTTGAGATACTTTTTTATTATTTGTAACAAACAAAAAGGTGCTCTCCTTGTTCGAATGCAGCTTTATAATTCAACAATGGCGTTTGTGTGTGCTCATTTCGCTGCTCATCAAAAAGAGGTTGCCAGTCGAAATGCCGACATGCACGATATTTACAATGACGCCAAATTTGCGCGTTCAGCGCCGATGAAGGCGCAAGAATGGCAGTTTTGGCTAGGTGATTTAAATTACAGAATTGATCTTGATAGAAATCATGCAGAAGATTGCATTCAACGAAAAGATTGGCAAACTTTACTTGAAAAAGATCAGTTGAAATGTCAAATGGAGCAAGAAAAGGTTTTTAAAGGCTGGCAAGAAGCACCTATTGATTTTGCGCCGACGTATAAATATGATTTTGGAAGTGATACGTATGACAGCTCAGAAAAAGCAAGGATTCCAGCTTGGTGTGATAGAGTACTTTGGCAACGAGAAAAAGGAGGGTGGCAATTTTCAGCATATATTTTTTCGGTTATAAATATCCCTATTATTCATGGGGGCGGTATCTTTATAATGACGATTTAATTCAAAAGCCACATTATTTTGTTTCACGAAAATAGGATTAAAAAAAGCTGATGAACCTGAAATATTCCAATTTTCGGGTTTACCAGCCTTTTTAAATGTTGTTATTTGTTTTTTTATAAATTACCGTGTAGATGACAAAAACATTAAATAAATATTCTAACAAAAATAAATTGAATAAGAAAAATTTATGAAATTATAAGGGCGAGATTTAAGTTTAGCGAAGTAGAAAATAACTAATCGAAGAGTTTTTTATGATTTCGAGAATGTTATAACGACTCAAGAAATTCTGAATTTATCCCAGGGTAAATGAGTTGATAAATCGCGCTATTTATGATGTTCCATTGCACTTACCGGTTTGCCGGTAATAACGTCACCAGTTTTTGCTCTGTAGAAATGTCTGTTGGCCAACCACAGAGCGCGTTGCTACTGAGAACCACATTTCCACTTCGTTAGACTAAAATCTTGTCAAAATTTAAAAAAAAACGAATGCTAAAGTTACATTTATCATTATTTATTTGTTCTAAAAGCTCGTTACATCTGTAATCAAAGTTTCATGCTGAAAGTATCGTTGCTTATAATTTTCTTCTATTTTTATAATAAATTTGTATGTTGACATTTATGGTGCTTCTTTTTTGAAAATTAGATTCATTGACATTTTGAACCTTTTATTTCATGCAACCCAACAATTAGAATTCAATGTAGTCTAACTTGCCTAGCATTTCACTACAAACATGAATTATTCTAAGTAAGTGATGTTTACTGCGAGTTTGTTAACATTTTCACATTTGGGCTTAAATTTGGCAATCATCTGAGAGCCCAATTGCCAAATTATTTCGATAGAACTTTCTGCGACTAAAATTATTTTGTTCTCATTCTGAAGATGATTTAATAAAAATCGAAAACGTGAAAAAATACAATTTTATATCGAAATTTCAAACATGAATTAGTCAAGTTTTTTAGTTCATATTCAGAAAATGCAACAGCACAAAATGTGTAAAAAATTATCTGTCTTAGAAAATGACTGAGTCAGGAAATGAACCTTTGTACGTTTCAACCGAAACTTATTCCTTTGACACTTTTTGATTTTGAAAATTGTCATCTTTTTATATAGACCAAGGTGCTTCACTTCTTGATTCTGGGCATTGTGTTTACTATGGGCGTTATGAAATCAAGTCCTCTGATCATCGTCCTGTGACATGTCTGATAGACATAAATGTCACTCAAGTTCAACCTGAAATGTTAAAACTTGTCATGGAAGAAGAAATTCAACGAGAGGTTGAAAACGCTGGATCGGATGGGGGATCGTATCATTCGGATATACCAATTTATCAAAATGTAATGGATGAGCATGACGGTTATACCAAACCAGAACCGGTTGTACCTCAGCAAGTACTAGTACCGGTAATTTTACCGGTTCAATCAGAAATTGTAGAAGAATATACAAGCTCAGAATGGGGCGATCCATTTGGTACAGTGGCTCAGCAGACAAAACCACAAGTCAAAAAACAAGGTCAGGGTGCGTACCGGGACCCCTCAAGATCACACAAAAACTTTTTGTGATATTTAAGAAAGCATAGGCCCGTTTTTTTATGATCATAAACTCAGTTTGAGATAAGTCGAAATCGGCACATACGATCTCGTGTATTTTGGGTCCCAATATGACTTTTCACTGGCTATTGTGCGGCCGGCCGGCTTTTCGAATTCCGGTTCATACCGGACATTTACCAAAAAATAATCGGTTTTTCGACAACAAAATTGATCGAAATTTATCTTTAAAAAATCGAAAAACGGTGCTGCATTGACACGTACCTTGAAATTTTTTTGCGTTTCGGACCAACACTTTTAACCCTTTTTATCTCCGTTCAAAACTTTTCAAAATCCACCCGGTACGTATCCTAAATAAGGTCCATCTCGGCCACCACCACCAAAGCGACCACCTCCGCCTAAAGTTGGTCAATCAGCGGTTCCATCGCGACCACCTCCACCAACAAAATCTGGACCTCCGCCAATTCCATCTAATAGGGGAACAATAAAACGAATTTCTTCAGTCAGAAGTGCTCCTATGGCACCTAGAAAAACTCCAAGTCCAAGGTATTTTTAAATTTTTTGGGCAATTTTTAAATGTTTTTTTAATTTCGTATAAAATCGAAAGCGAACTAAATATCCTTGGATTTTGAGCTCATATTTATCAAATTTCCTTACGAATCGCCTATTTTTATTCTAATTTCTATTTTGACAATTATGGTGCTTCTTTTTTTTAGGTTTTCTTCATCTGAATCTTAAAAAAGGATCCAATGTCAAAATTTAAATCAGATGAAACTCAATCAAAATTCTCCGCAGTCAATAACTGTTCACTTCAGCATTATACGCTCTTGATCGGTATGCCATTCTAAATAAAATAAATTTATTTTTTACTACGTCAATTTTTCTAATGGGTAGATATCTAAAGTAATTCGCAGAAAATGTAATTCGTCGAAAAATTTCAACTTTTCAAATATAAAGACAATTTTTTGTAAAAATTCTTTCGGCTCATCGTTTCCAGTGCCAAATTTCCATATGGTAAGAATCTTATCGTAAGATACAACACATAATTTCTCAATAGTTTATTCTAGAAGTTTTTGCCAAAAAGCTACTTTTTCATAAAAAGTGAGTTTTTTAGCCTCAACTTTAATAATATTCTACATATAAACATGAAATATTGGGTTTTACGATGAAATTCAGCCCTGTAAAGGTGGCCAAGACGATTTGTAAGTTAAAACCGCTTTATATTTGAAAAATCGAGATTTCCGATTTTTCGACGAATTACTTTTTCTGGGAATGACTATCTACCCGTTTCTAATTTTAATTCATCTTTAGATAATGAGAAACATAATTTTACGCGAAGGAGTTGTCACAAAAATACAGTAATTTGGCTAAACGGGCTTTCCGAAATATCACCAAATAATTTTTTTTCTGAATTCTTCTTTCCAATTTGTCCTAGTGGTCTCCTTCGGTATCCGAGGCCAGTTTGTTCATTTCCTTTTTGGTAAGGGGGTTTTCCATCGCAATCGCCACTGATGCAAGATATTCAAATTGGTTCATTGGCGTCAGCACATCGTAGCAAAGTTGACTCAGGTCGAACCGGCTGACGTTGAACCTATTATGTTCGATGCGCCGAATGACCACATCGAATTTTTTATAATTCAGGTCTTCCGAGTTGAAGAATCCTCTATATTCCTTCAGGATTTTGAGACAGGGATCCAGACGTATGTCAACTAATTTGCTAGTCATCATGCGAAAGAAATTAAAACCCACACTTTCTATACTTTCTCTATAAGGACACATATCTTTGGCAGCTTCTTGTAAAAACATATATTTTTGATTTCAGAGTTTCAGAATGACACAAAAATATTTTCGCAGTTTTCGACAAGCCTCTAGAGAATTTAAGATTTCCTAAAGAATTTTTTTATAAAAATTTTGTTTCGGCTTGGTTTTCATGTCTGTTAGCCTTATTGACCAGACAGAAATTATTTTTGTGTCAATTCCTCGGGTTGTTTTTTGAGGATATATTTGCTAAATACGGCTTCGTCCTATTTGAAAACTCCATATATTGGCAGATAGCAAACTAAATTTCGGGTGCAATTATGTATTGAAAAACTTGTTCTTTTTAACAAATCCGCCTCTGAACACAGATTTCTAGGCACTTAATTAGTTTAAATGGACAGACCAATTGTACTTGTCCGTTTTAAGTCCCTACAATTCAACTTTATGTAGTTTTCACTCAGTTAAACATATATCTAGTGTTATATTACAACCGATGGTGCCGACAATTGTAGCTCCAAAAGCAGCTCCAATTATTCCATCTCGAACTGTTATAGCGCCACCTGGTGCTCAACGTGAGATCCCTCTTAATAATATCGCCCGTGCAAGACCTGAACGAAGTCCAAATCGATCTGCACAAATGAATACACAATTTATTGCCCCTCCAAAAGCTGCACGTGCTGCACCGACAGTCCCTCCCACAAATAGGCTGTCGGTTAATACGAAAACACCTCCGCAAATACCGGTTCAACCACCGGTAGTGAAACCACCTGCTGGTTTTAATATTCCAATGTTAATACCGCAAAATACCGGACCTCCGAAAATACCCGAATCAAAACCGGTTGCAGGAAATCCATTTGGCGTGAATAACAACGGCTCAGCTAAACCGGTTCAACCTGTTCTGGTACCACAAACCGGAAGTATCAGAAATGATTTTATAAGTCATATGAAGTAGAGTGGGAAATTCGATTTTTTTACATTCCAGTGAAGCTGATCCAAAAAAGTACTGGCCATCAAAAATTACTGGAACCAAAACTAGTTGCCGGAAAAGTTAGGCGCTCAAGTTATCAAAATCGGACTATAGAAAATAACTTTAGGGGCCTAGTTCTTTGATCTAGGTTCTTCAGAAATTTCAATACATTATTCAATTAGACCACTCAAATGGTCCAATTGATTAAAATATTGAAATTTCGTGTTTTTTTTTCTCAAAGCCCACTCCATTTCAGACGATTGGGGTCATTTGATATCGATCATGATCCCTAAAGTCAAAAAAATTGAAATAATACGGAAAAAGATTTTCTTCGATAAAATTTTCAAAATCACTTTTGAAACCCTTCACGAACTTTCAGATACGATTATATTTGTTCATTTATTTCGTCAAGAGTCGCATTTTTAAGTCTATTATACATTTAAAGAAATGAAATTTTCAAAATATCATCTTCAGTTTTCAAAATTTGGGTCTCAAAATGTTTTTAATTACTGT
This sequence comes from Oikopleura vanhoeffeni, assembly GCA_004367855.1. NCBI lineage: Eukaryota > Metazoa > Chordata > Appendicularia > Copelata > Oikopleuridae > Oikopleura > Oikopleura vanhoeffeni. The sequence continues at coordinate 95,236 of SCLH01002333.1, forward strand.
CAAATGTGTCTAAGAGGACAAAACGGGGCGTTATGATTGTAATGAGAATTTTTTTTTAATTTTTTCTCATAATAATGTAGCGAAGTTTGATGTTTTAAATGTTTTTATTCGCTTTTGAGCTATTACACCTGTACCAGACATCGGCAAGCCGGAGGTATTTGTCTAGCTTGGCTTGACCGTACGAAGAAATTTCGTTGGCTTGGCTTGACCAGGTGAATTTTTTTAACCACTGATTACTTCCAACCTTTTTTTGAAAGGTTTGGTATTGCGCCTTGGTATTGCGAACGTTTAGCTTGCATTTTTAGCTCTCTAGCGCTATTTTCGATTTTTTAGAGCATTTTTAGTGATTTTTTTAAATGTAAAAACGACACGTATTCAGGTGGACGAAACGACAAAAATTTTTCTGTCCTATTAGACACATTTGACAGTAAATAGTTTTTGAATACCAGGTATAAAATAAATATTTTTAAAGCCAAAAAACATTTTTTTCAAAGATACAAATCCCCAAAACTAGGATAAGACACAACTCCCATTTTCCACCCTTATATAAAGTCATTTACTGGTGATAGTAAATTTGGAGCAGCCGCTGATAATATTTATGCAGAACCGCCATCTTCCGATTATGGCGAAACGTACGATCTCCCACCGACTTATGATGACCCTACGGGAGACACTTTTAATGATTTCTTCGATAAGCGTGTTTCCGTTCAACCTCAACAACAGCAGCAACAAAGGCCATCTATTCAACAGCAGGAAAAGGGACATTTTGAGAATGAGAATAAATTCATTACTATCAAATTTTACGATTTGCCCAGAAAACAATTCTCGGGAGGGCGTAACAAAATGTATTTATTCTACTTCATTCTAAAATTTTCGAAACTCTTTTCGGTCCATATTCGAGTTAAGAAATAGAGCGAAAAACTGAATTTCCGCAGAGCTAAATTAAGAAATAAAGTAGAGTGCCTCTACAAGGACGGACCTATGGACGGACACTTTGGTCAAATAGTTTGCCGTGGTCATCGTGAAAGAACGGACCCTTTTTTACGAAAGTTTGTTGGTAACCCTATAAGGACGCACGGAGCGAAATCGGGCCGTCCGGGAAAATAAAGGTGTGAGTCTTTCTCTCATTTTCATATTTGAGCCAAATTTTGTAGTAAAAATAAAATTAAAAACTTACCGAATATTTCGAGACCATCTTTTTGGAATAAATTCAAAATTTTAAATTACCAAGTTTTTTGATACCAATCGAGTTGATTTACATTATCATGATAATGCTTTGTACGCTGATTTGAAGTTGATTTCGAGTATACAATATTTTGCTCGGGAAGCCTAATTATCAGTCAATCGAACTATTTCTTGCCAGCTTTTAAATTTGGCAATGTGTTTCCAGGTAAACATCCTATCTTATAACGTATTACTGTCCTATTTTTCTAAGGTCGTTTTTTTTAGTGGGCCACTGATGATTTCGACTGGAAGGACTAGACAAGATAGCGACAAATGGTTTTCTGCATGTGAAACCTTGGAAAAAAAATTGCGGTAGAAATTTTTTTTGGCTTCCTAGGTTGATCACGTGACTAGAAATCAGTCATCGAAATGCTCAAAATGACCTAAAAAAAGGATTTTTGCAATTACCGGTGAACCGGTAATCACCGGAAAAAAAAGAAAAATTTTACACTACAATTCGGTTAAGATTCAGATGCAAAAAACGTTTCTCGTCCTATCTAGCTGGTTCTCTCAGAACAGATACCCCTTAGCGTGGCCCACCTAAAAAAAAGCGAACGTTTTAGTGTATTTTTTTGGGCGAAACCCTACGCATTTTTTTTTAAATTTTCGTGCGTTTAAGCGGACGTTTGAAAATTTGTAAAAACGTCCGCTCAGACAAATACGTTAGTATTTTGACCTGTTGTCATTGATCGTTTTCTTCCTAGGTTTTCTAGGTTTTCTTCCTAGAGGCATGAATTCCTAGCTAAATTTGGAAATGACATTTATGTATTTTTGGAAAACCTTTAATTGACTGTAGAGCATTGTTCGATCTGCTTTTTACAAGCCCCTTTCAGAAAATGAGGAGTCCGAAAGACAAGTCAGCAATGACCCTATGAGTCATACAGTATGAGTCATACAGTATTAGTCATACTGTATGACCTTGAAAATGCCATTAAAAAACTTACCATTAAATATCCCTATAACAGCAGACACCCTTACATTCACGAAATAACAGTTTACAATCTGGAAATCCGTTTCAATCGACTCCACGTCCATCAACTCTCCCAATCAATCCTCCTGTTCAAGCTTTCCGAGCACCACAACCAAATCCATTTGCAAATGCTGCACCAAGGTCAATTTACCCAAATCTTAATGGGGGCTTCAACCAACCGGTTCAGCAACCAGTACAGGAGAGGTTTTTCTATTTTGACAGGAATTTGGAAATTTTCCATTTTCGAGAAGTTAACTAAAGTGCCTAAATGCGGAAAAATCGACACCCCTAAAAATGTTTGAATGACAAGTTTTCAAAGATTATTAAAATAGATAAAATTATCTCCAAAGACCATATAAATGTAGCGTGTATTAATTTTTTATTTGTGAAATTTTTTCGAAAAATCAATTCTAGGTTAAAACGAACTCGAGGAATCCAAAAAAATGACCTTTGAAATAGGAGAAAAAATCCCCAACTGACGGTCTCTCATTATAGTCATTTTTCCAAAAAAATATTCTTGAAAATCTTGCTGTGGCTTTTATGCCACTTTTTCAGCCAACATTTTTATTCAATTCGGATTTTGAAAACGACTTATCCGATTGAGTTCTTAGATAGCTTAAACTGAGCACAAATATTTAGAGAAAAATTAATTACCGAAAAAATGGTCCGAATCAGACCATTGTTTCCTATTTTTTAACAAACACTGATAATTAAACAATTTCAGTAATCTCAGCAAAACTTCAAAAAATGGTCTGATTCGGGCCAATTCTTTTTTTATTTCATTATTCACTAGATATTTGTGCTTAATTTGAGCTATCTAAAAACTTAATTGGATGAGTCGTTTTCAAAAGCCGAATTATATAAAAATTTTGGCTAAAAAAGTGGCATAAAAGTCCCAGCAAGGGCCGTAATAGATATAGTGTGAACTAACTGAGACACCAATAAATGGTACACAACTAAACTTATGGCGGTATTCAACAAAATTTTAAGACCCGTTTATTAAAGTCTGCGTACCCTCTTTTTCAATTTTTTTCTCGAAAAACAACCCCATATATGCTTCAGTTAGAGACCCAACCGTTATCAAATTTTTCGATTTTTTTAAATTATGCCATTTTTCGAATAATAACATTTATTATCAAATTACATAATCCTCCACGAAGCCATTTCAACAAACCCGGGCTCCAATGATGAATAATTACGTTCAACCGCAACCACAACGACCTATGTTTATGACTCCTTCTCACCTACCAAACCCGTTACAACCGAAAAAATTAGCGAATAATACTCAGCCCAGACAACCGGGAAAAATTAATCTTTCTGACTTTGATCCGTTTGCGTAACTTTCTAGATTTTACTCAACGAAACTAAATTACACTCTCGAAATACATTGATTTTTCAGGTTATTTGTTTATTTTAAAATTTTTTGAACTAGGCTGCTTTTTACATTTTGGCTACTGCATTTGTTTTAACAACCTACTCACAAACAGCTTTTATGAAATTCCGGAAAATTGTAAAAACTTCATAAGTATCTTTGAAAGTTATCCGAAACTCAAATATAGTTTTTAAAGCGAAAATATACCAACAATATCGACGAAGATCCCGGCACACCTAATTATCATTTTTTCCATTAAAAAAATGAGATAAAAGTTATATTTGGTGTCTCGTGATCTCTCTAGATTTAGTACAGTAGAGTGCTTTTAAAATGATGAGCCCTATTAATGTAAAGGTGTTTCCTACAAACATTTTTTTGTGAAACACACCTTTTTTATATTACTAGTCGTAGTTGTCTAAGCGGACGTGCGTCTAAGCGGACATTTAAGTGTATTTTTGCGTTTTTTGGAAAAAGCCTACGCATTTTCTCAAATTTCAAAATTTTCGTGCGTCTAAGCGGAAATTTTCAAAAACATCCGCTTAGACAACTTTGACAGTATAAAAAGAACGCGTTATTTTAAAAGCACTTCACTGTATAAACTCTATTTTCATGAAATGAATTTAAAGTTAAACTTGGTATCTTTATGAATATAACTAAAATTAAATTGAATTCTCAATAAAATCAACTGTAAAATAAACCTTCAAAAATGCAATCTTAATATTTTTATTGGCCTCGTACGGTTGTTTCAGCCACTTTCTAAATTAAAATTGCATTTGTTTAAAAATCCAATTTCATAATTTTCGATTCATCTTATTGGAGAACACAAATTTGCTTTTTATAGTAATACATATATATTTCTTTATTTATATTGTCCAAAAATATATTTGATGCACCTGAATGATGCTTGATTTTTCATGCATTTTAAATTTATCGCCTTGCAGGTACAATTGCTATTCCAAAAAAAATTATGATGGTGTCTGGATTCGATCCCTCAATAATGGATCCAAAATAACTTTCATAATGTTTTCGAATCAACTAAACGCTTTAAAACTTTTGTAATTGAATAATCGTAAGTAAAAGACCAGGAGGCGATATATTTTTTTGTATTTTCACTAGCATCAGAAATATCCTCTTTTTAAATTATTATTTGTGCAATTAAAACTGTATTCTTCACCTTTCTTCACAAACGTATATTCAGTTCTTGTTGTCAAAAATATATATTTATAAAATAATTAAATAAAGATATCCACTTTTCAAATTTATATTTTAAATCGATGGCGCGGGTTTCATACAAAACAATCAAATATCCGTCATTTCTAGATGAATAATTGCATATCATTTGAGGACAATGGCGCTAAAAAGCATAAAGTAATACCATTTGGTATCAAAATTTTTGACAAAATAATTTTCACCTTATTCGAACTTTCAAAACGCCATAAAAAGCTGAAGCAAAAGAGACGTGGAAACTAAAAATGTTTTTTCTACTTTTTGATTTATGTAGGTTGTAATTTCGCTCTCGAATAGTCGAGCTAATTATGACGCATTTCATGCTTTTAAGCGAATCTCCCAAAAAAAATGCCATTTTTTGACAGTATAAGCAATCTATGTTGAAAACTTATTTTAAGTGGTATATCGAAAACGATGTCCGCCATAAGTACGCATCTTTGTTTTCGATATACCACTGATAATAAGTTTTAAACATAGATTGCTTATACTGTCAAAAATGGCAATTTTTTATAAAATAATTTTTTGTCTGTTCTTTAATGTAAATTGATTAATCATCATGAAATACTGGTTCTACAGGGGTTTTTTAGTGGAAATTGGATTGCGATGAATCATCACAGAAAATCGCTTTCATTGAAAATCCATTCCCACGGCTACACTAAAAAAACCTCATCCTGTATTTTAAATAAACCGCGCCATTGAGCTTGTCTTTTTTTTAATTGCAGAAATTTCAAAACAAATATTTCAGTATGACGACAATCAAAGGTTGGCAGCCCTTGAGGGGCTCGCCTGGAGTTCAGTACTTAGTCTCGGACGGCATATCGGATAAATGGATCACTTTTGATGAAATGGGAAATAAAAAGCCAATTTTAGATTTTTGGAAGAAATATTTTATACAAGTAAAGTTTTCATTTCACATTTGTTCAAAGTAGGCACCATAAATGATGAATAAAATCGCTTCTTTATAATAAGTTATATTTTACACAATGTCGAATACCTTTTTGCGAAAACTTCGAGTGAATGCATGCCAGTATCTATCGTATTGATAAGACGATTTTTTGGTAACGAATACGAAAGTGTTGACGACCTCATCTAAAAAATTTTGCGTTAACTAACGTTACAATGCTCTACGGGTCTTTGGCTTTTCTACGGACGTTTTGTCTAGTACTTTTCAGCCAAATCCTAGTGATTGGTCTAGTACTTGCGTTACCAAACAATAATGGGCAATGTACTTTTTTTTGCGATTCAAAATCATAAATTAATTCAGGAAAGGCCGTTTGAGGTAAAGTTCAGTCTCCTTATATTAAAGGGTCAAAGAGACTTTCTTCGATATGTCGGAATCCCATAATTAAAATTTCAAAAAAATAATATTTATCTGGTTTGTTTAAAAGTTTGCCCTAGTCAATTTTTGTTGGCAAAACGATTGCCATCTTCTGATAAAGATGACCCATAAATTATGGGCCACAATTCCAAAAATAATACTTCAATAATTGTACATTATACCAATTTCACGGTATCAGATTTATCATAAGTTTGGTTCAAATAACGTCGCCTAAATTATTTTCCCGCACCACACTTTTGAACTCGCGCCTGTGATTTGCTGTCAATAAATAAACGATAGTGTGGAGGCGGCAAGATTTGCCGATCTGCGGGAAAGTCACATAGGCACCCGAAGTACTTTTCAAAATTATTTTATTACCATATGGTCTCCAACAATTAAAACTAAATTGCACCAAGATTGTTAGAAAATTTATCCAATTGAAAATATTTGATGTTTTTAAAAAATTTTAATTTCAAAACTAAATTTCATTAAAAAAAATAAAAATATATTCAGGAACGATTCAAAATAAAAGATATTTTTATCGATGCTGAAAATCAAAAAACTTTACGCATCCAGCTGAATAATAAAGGCAATTTGGATTAACCCTGACAAAATTAGCATTTTACTATTTCTTTCATGATTTTTTATTGGACTCTTTATGTCAAATATTAATCAATTCATATTTTGAGTCACCAATAAACTTGAAAAGATTTTATTAATCCAAAATTAGAAATTATATTAAATAAAGACGAAATGGACAAAGAGAGATTGATTGAATTCTTACGAAAAATACCTCCGACGGCGCAGTTTAGTATTGATGGGAAATTAGTTACTATCAAATCTAAAAATAGGAAAAAAGTTACGAATTTTTGAAAATTTTATAGGCGAGATAAAAGTTTTGATAAGTGGAAAAGGGGTTCTCAGTTGCATAACGCTCTGTGATTGGCTATCTCCAAAATACTCCGAGCATTTCATTGGCCAAAAAAGCTGATGTCCACAAAANCGGTAAACTGGTCAGTAGATTGGAAGACCGAAAAAAAATTGCGATGTATCAACTTACTGGCCCTGGTATACATTTGGAATTTCTTGAATCGGACGTACCCTTCTCGAAAACATACAAAAGCATTTGATTATGTATTTTTCGCTTATCAAAACTTTTATCTCGCCATAGAGAACAATCTAAATAACTTAAATCTCTGACATATAAATCTACAATTTATGAAAAATTATGTTCAAAAACAATAACCATTTAATAATAAAATCCTGATATGATAACATTTCTAAAAATTTTCAGGAATTTTTTTTTCAGAATTTTAAGCACCATAAATTTACAATGTAACTTAATATTTAAAATGGTTAAAAGATCATCATAATTGAAAATAATAATAATTAAACGAAAATAATTAGTATGAATTGGCTTAAGGTAGGGTGCGCAGCGGGAACCCTACAGACTAAACTGAAACTGTTGATACAAATTTCTTTGCTGTCGGGGGGTTATCGCCACCGAAAACAAGTATTCCGAGCAAAAAATTTTTTTTGCCCATCTAGTAGTCATAAAGTGAGTTTCAAAAACCCGCATTTGCAGCACTAATTTCTGTTATGAGCATAATAAACTCATTTTTTTATGACAAGGATCGTACTCACATAAGAATTTGCTATATAATGTAAAAAAAATTTGGTCATTTTGACAAAATGCGTAGGCGGAACACTTTGTAAGCTAAATACCTGCTAACGCTGCGCTTTATAGCGTGAATTGTCTATTGATTCTAAGCAGAATTTGCATAGCTTTACGGTGAAGGTAACAAGACGCGCGCGGAAGACTGCGGGGNTTAAGAACTCGTTTTCTGAGCACTAGATGGTCGGTTTTTTTGTGTTCGGAATTTGTTTCCGTCGGGATAGCTGTTGAAAAAAATCAAGCATCTTACATCCACATCCCTGATAAACCAAAGAATTTCAATTATGACCAAAAATGACCGTGGTCATATAATTATGTTTACGCAACCCCAATTGATATAAAAAAATCTTCAAATTTGTAACTTTTTATTAGTCATTCTCAAATAAAAATCAGTTGGATGAAAAAATGCCAAAAGAATACAATTAACAGTTTTGTAAAATATTTAACGTCTCCAGATGTACAGAAAGTTTTGAAATTAAACCAACAAAGCAAAGAGAAAAAAGTGACAAAAGGTAAAATATTTTTGCCCTTTGTATTTTCAGTTTTTGATCAAGTCGCATAAGTTTTGTTTTATAATAAACTTAAAAAATTCAGTAAGAAGATTAGATAACCCGAAAAAATCTGAGAATCGCTTAAAACGTGCGAGAGCTGAATCAACAACACTAGATCACAAACTATCTCATCCTGCAAAAGTCGAAAAAACTATCAATTTAGACCAAGCAAAAATTCAGTTCAAAAAATTTGGAAATAATATACCAATAAAATCTACTTCATTTATTATTGCTGGGCTGATTTCAATCGATGCGTGTTATCATTGCATAGGTAAAAAATAAGGGGTAAAGAGATTTTGGGGATGATTATTTAAGACACTCTATTAAAATAAAAATATTGTTTTGGTTAGTTTTTATTTTATTTTAAGGGGGTGGCCGTCGATAAATGAGGCACAAAAAAAATTCCCCAATTTTATTTTAATGATTTTTATGTAAATATGGACAATTACAAGCATTTTGGTATTCCGTTTATTTTGATACGTGCTCAGGAAAACACTTTTTGATGGTATGTCGTATGGGAAAAGTTGAAATTGCTTGATTTTTCGAAAATTAAAACACGATTTATAAAAAACGAAAACCAATTTGGACAAAACCTTTTTATTGGTTCTGCACAAACTTATCAGCTACACATTCATATGAGTTTCGAATGTGTAAATTTCAAATCCAGGGCGGAGATAAATTTTGATTGACACTCCTAAAATAAGGTGAAAATACGGTTTTTTGATACTGTTGAAGCCAAATCCTAAACGTTCCCAAAATCTTTCTAGAAGACACATTTGAAAAAAATATTCCGTCAGTTTTGTAAACTCGTTTCTGATTGGACGAGCCATTCGCCACATTCGTAATTTTTTCAGGAAACAAGATTTTAGTGGAAATTTGTCAAACGGAAGACAAATTTGGTCGATTTTCACTAAATTATTGACGACCCCTTAATTTAAACTTGTATTGATCAAAATTCAGGTTTTAAAATGAAATAATATGGCTCATAGTCTATGAAATCCTCATAGACCAATAATCGGTTTCAATCAAATTTCAGCAAAAAACTCTGATTGTTAGCAAAAATGTGACATATTGTCAATATGATATTGATTTCATTCTTTGTGTAGGGTTTACGTCATCAATGTAGTCTTTATTACGATATTACAAATTTAAACCGATATTTTAGTTCTCATTTCGACTAAACTTGGAAAAATTCCTTGTCACCGTCAAATACCCATTGGAATTGTTTCACAAATGCATCCGAAAAACCAGAAAATTTTGAAAAAACTTGTTCAAAAATTCGACAAAAAACCTGTTTATTATGAAAAATTGCAAAAGTTGATTCCTGCCTAATCTTTCTGCCTTTAGAAATTCACAGTACTGCCCTAAATTATCTCCAAATTTTCTTTATTGAAGAATTTACTAGTTTTGAAAATATACTAATATTTAAAATCTTTCGAAAAAGTATTTATGTTCGAAAGGAAATATTTCAAAAGCTTAAAAATAAACCAATTACCCTTAATAATTAAAATATTCGCCAAATTGAAATATGGACTTTTTTTAATTGATAAAAACAGAAAGGAAAGCATAATTAATTTTTTTGCCAAAATTGCCAGCTTTTACTACTGTAGTTAATCCAAAAATTCCTTTGTCGAAAAGTTTTTTCGTAAAAGTCATTGATTTTAACTTTAATTTATTTAAGAAGTAAAATGAAGGTTTATTCAGACCAGATCGAAAATTTTGGGAAAATCGGAGAAGTAAAATCTGACGAAGAAATAACAGATCTTGAACTTGATGTAAAAATAGAAAAATCAGACGAACAGGGAAATATAAAAACTGAGGTTTTTGAAGAAAATAATTATTCGGAGCCTCTTCAAATTATTGGAGAAAAACGCAAAAATCAAGAAAGATCGAATTTGGAAAATGAAAGTAAAAAAATTAAAGAAGAATTTGTTGTTTTCGAAGAATTTGATGACCAGCAAGAAACCTTAGTTAAGCAAGAACCTCAAGAAATCAATGAAATTTATCTTGATGATTTGAATAATCAGGTAATTTAGATTTTCTAGTTTAATTAACGTAGTCTTTTTCAATGCTGATCATTATTTTTATCATAATTATAAAAAATCTATATGTAAGGACCGGCCAAAGCAGGTTTCAAATATAATCTACCGAATAAAAGCTTTATTTTTGGTCAATTTTGCGTTGACCACCCCCTTAATACTTCTGGGAGTTTTAGATCAGCTAAAAAATGAATGGAGATTCAAAAATAAAGTCACATTTTTTCGACTTTCGGGTTTGAGAATATCCGGTTGTCAAAAATTGAATAGATTGAAACAATCTAGTCTTTTTAAATAAACCAATTGAAAATCGAAAAATATACATTTAATTCCCTTTTTATTCAAATAGGCCGGAATAAAGTCAGAATTTTGAAAAAAAACGTTCGTCTATAAGTAGCATGACCACCAATCGATTTTGGGTCAAAATCGACCAGTTAGGATTGATTATTAGCATATACTAGTTTGTGTCGAATTTTATTGCGCGTCTTGTGATGTGAATATTTTTTTTCAAAAATCGACATTTTTTGA